>CAJUYH010003668.1:0-31001 GCA_910591685.1 Galerucella tenella | reverse complement strand
GCACGCTTACACACACAATGATTGCACAATGAGTCGCTCTTATAAATCAATACAGTTGAGTTACAATGAGTTTTCACTATTCACTATGAGTTTCACTAATGAGTTCACAACAATACCACTGAGTGCACAATTTAGACGAATGAGTACGAAAAGAAGTAATACGAGTTGGACACGTACACTATGAGAGTTGATCGAACAATGACTTGAAAAGATGAGTCGGCGTCCTCATGAGTTTGGTGGTGAGTTGAAGGTGGGGTGAGGTGTTAGCCCCCGGTGATTGATTGAGTGATCATTGGACGCGCATGAGTGGTCTGATGTTTCGAATAGTTGATAGGCCCAGAATTATTGATGAGTTGCGCGGTTGAGTTACGCATATTAATGAGGGTGGTGCGCATGACCGAGATGCGCCAACCACTCAAAATAAGGGCGCGAATAATTGCAGCCCGGGAGGTGCTGCCACTAATGGTCAGTGACGGAACAGACGTAATTTTAAAATATCGCTAGTTCGTTCCATTTAAGAATTTTCTGATTCATGTCCTAGTAAACGATAATTGTTCGCAATGAAGAAATCCATTCAGTTTATATAGGAATGGAACAATAAACTGTGTTGGATGGCTTGCTAAAGTAATTATTGTATTCAGTGCAAGTGTTTGCGAATCATCGACTAACGGTGGTAGCAGTTGACGAGACCAGTTTGCGTCTCCAACTGTTATCGCCAATTTATCTGAGGATGAGTTGATTAATGTTGGCGCCCACTACTTGTTGCACACGCACTAATGCGCAATTCAAAATTACGTCATACATCACCTGATCGGCGCTAGACATCTTAATTTAGGCACTTGTGATGGGCGCATTGACACATCAATCATGCGCGACCAATCACAGTGACCGTTCCACGAAGAAGAAGCTCATCGTCAATACGCCTACTGATGCTAACCGGGCATCCGTTTTTCATCAGTCACGGAACAACAGTGTTAAACTTTGCACGCTTGTTTCAACTCGTCACCCACTTTCTGTTCGTTGGTTCTCAGTTCATTCCTCAAGCTTGCTGTCAGTACCAAGTCAGATAGTGCAAATTCACCTCATCTATGTGCAACTCATATTTCAAATGACAATTCAAGTTATACTTCAGTAAATTCAGTGCACCAACTCATTCATTGTATTAGCAACCGCGTGCTCTGTGGCGTCGGAATTTCGACATTGTGCTTCTTACAATTAAACTAAATTGTCACCGTACACTTGTTCTTCTCACTTATAAAAATGGTATTTGAATAAAGCTTTAGATACTATAACGCAAACGTGCGACGTGACATTTTCTTTACTGCACACTCCAATAGCTGTCCTCTACAACGTCACTCACCCGTCGAGCAACCCCACCTGCAAACGGGTGAAGAAGTGTACGAAGTAAATGATTGTGTTGTCCAAAAACTCCTGGATTGATGGTGCATACGTGGGAGATGGAAACTTTGGGAAAAAATTACGTGCTGCAATTGTGACTAACTGTCGAATAATTTTGAGCTGACTGTGCAGATGACACAACACGGTTAATTCTTATTAAAACAAGCACTTATCACTAAATGCAATGTTAATTATTGTACGCAGTAATTTGAGCAAATGAATGGTAGAATATGGTGTGATTTGAAACGATGATTGATTTAATTCTTCCATAACTAGCCGATAATATGATGCGGAAAAAAGAAACACGTTTGTGCGTATGCACTGCCGAAGCAATGCTTTCGGGGGGGGGGGGGGGGGGGGGGGGTCCAAAATAGGGCAACGAGCCTATTTTGTTCCACACCCTGATCCCGCCAAGTTCGCATGCACTCGTCCCAACTACTGGTGGCTCGGCTACGCGCCGATGCGTAGAAGAGTGTAGCTGAAGGAGTTAGACTTATATCTAGGAAATGGTGACACCTGCATGGATGCTGTAGGAGTACTACATACAATATATATATTTTCATCAGCGTGGTCGTATTGTAATCATCGTTTATTTGTTCATTTATCTCATCACATACACAAAAATACATGAAGCGGAGTCACGTCTTTATTACTCGAAGGTATACGGAAGAAGAAAGTGCAAAAATTTATTAATTCTAAACATCCTTACACAATTAGTGTTACCAACCTAGTGTTGGTAAAATACTAATTAATGGTTTGACTGCCGCCCGCGTGGAGCGCTATAATGTAGTGATATTGCGGTACTGCAAGGTTGGGTTCCACACAATGCCACCTGTTTGAGATTATACGTGAGTAGCTGGAATTATTATTGGGAATATTGGACAGTGACTTGGCTTATATGATAATGCTCGTTGAATTTTTGTATTGGTGCGCAGGAATCCTTCAACTGCGCACTTGTAACTTTTATTCAAGTAATCAATTAAAAAATGAAATTAAATTATTATGAAAAAAAAGAATATGTAATATTGAAACAAAACTGTAGAAAAACGTATATATATATAAATATTAATACTCAATAATAATAATGTAAACGTTGAGAAGCAACAAGAATGCGTTACATTAAATGTTCTTTGGCTATAAATATATCGTCGTTGCCGACCACGCGGTCAACGACGCTTGAGATTGAGAGTTCACAATTATGTTACAAACACTAATTATAATGAAAAAATAATGGTTGAGCCGTTTACAAAATAGTGTTGAGAATACAATGAGTCGACGATTGAAGTCGAAAGATTACTGATTGCTGAGATTTACAATGGGTTGTGATACAATTTGAGTTTGGCTTGCCCAAATGGCGTCACCACGCGGTTAACAATTATGCCGAGTCTTTGAGTCTTACTTCTAATTTTATATAATGCAATTGGTCAAGCAGTACAATCATTTGAGTTGCAAAATATGAGCGAGATTCACTGAGCCGCACAAGGTTACGTGAATTTCACTTGAGCACATAAGAAACAAAACTTATACTTATAATAATGATGAGTCGAACGGAGAGAATTTATGTCGCGTGCGCTACTGACGACTTGTCCACGATGACTGAGAGGGATTGATGGGACGTGAACGCGGAAGTGAACTTGACCTATTACACCGTCGTCATCTAGTGAGGAAATAGGCCAAGTTCACGGTCAGCGCCCTGAGCCAATCAGCCGTAAGAATTAGCGCAGTCCTTAAGGCGCTACAGTCCCATTTACATTTGTGACGGCCACCGTCCATGGTGACTCGTCAAAATTGAGCGGTAACTATGCCAAATTGAGGCATCGTCTATTGGTGCCCTCTTGACACCAGTTGAGCAGTCAATGATTATCGACTGCTCCCAGTGAAAACTGAACACCACCCATTCCCAAACATTCATCTCGCAGCAATGAGAATCCCATCTGTAACAATTTGCCGAATCTGCAACAAACAATAATAATCAGGTTTGTTCCGAATTAAGGGGTTACATGGGTGCAATCGGGGGAAAAACATCCTATTTTCAACAATTTTTTTTTCATATAAAAAATAAAATATTTTATTCATACTTTTTATTGTCTTATACATACACATTTGAAGAATTCCTGAAATATTGTAGACAAATATTCAAAACACCTCCATTGCGACACCATTTCCAGTGACCCCTCGGAAACAATGTGCGTCCGCGTTGACGACACAACTCATGCCAGGATCGCACGTTTGGCAGAAGTACCATTTATAAGACAGACTTTCCTTTTATAAGAAGGATGGTCCTATTTCGAAACCGATATCAACCGCTCCTAATATCTTGCTGACCAACTTCACCAGAAGAATTGTAAATTTTTCTGAATTGATTACCAACGAGATTACCGACTAATGTTGATGTCCGAGTTCGATAGTTCTAGATGTGTTGTTGGTGCTTCGTCGATGAGAAAATGTACAGGTGTCAATAACGAGAAATCATGTGTATCTACAGTTGATTTTACGGTTGCACCGGAGTGCACTTGTCTCATTGCCAAGTTGGAATTTTCGTCCAGATTTCATCTACCATCCGACCCTCACTTGATTCAATCCGTTATTGCTATGATCCTCCATACTTGAATACAGCAAGATAGTATTTTGGAACCACTACGAGTCTACACTCATGATCATCTACATTTGGAAAATGTACGTTCGGAGATGGTCACCCGTGGTGAATATATTCATAGAACACACCTATACACTTCTGCTGGTGGATAGTGGATAGCACAGAGTTAAATATATTAAAATCACCCAGGTCGCGAGTGTACCTCTCCTACTGGCTTAGATACATGTTGTGAGAGTGTTACTCCTCGGAGTCTTCATTAAGAGCCGAAGATTCCTCACGAAGAAGCTTGGGATGCATGGCGGGGGGTTACTACCTGAGAGCCCACAACAGACTCTTTCCTTCGTCAGTTTAGATTTGTGAGATTTTTGTTAATGGACAAGGTCGGAGATTTTGGGGCTTTACAAGACTGTTTATTTCATTGAATATGTTGGCGACCTAAAAATGAAAATATTAAAACCTGCAAGTAAAAGTGTACATTAGCACATACACACCTAAATCTAGCGAGTCCCCCAAGACGTGATTTTTCGGTAAATAGTGCAGAATCAAACCATAACACCATGAGCAACTTTCCGCAGTCGGCCGAAGAGCGCGTCAACATTTTTTCGCCTTTCCAGAATGTGCGTCCTTACTGCAAGTTCTCCGTCGTAGTCAATTCTGCCAATAATTAACATAATACTTCCACCTGCTTCCAAAACCGATATAACTAATTCAGCAAATACAAATGACTCGCTGTAACATAAACCGGGTATACGATATTGTGTTCCAACAAATTCACTGGATCGAAAATTATTCAACCAAACTCCGTCTTCTGCGCCGTGAGGTCATAAGAACCTCCTTCCACTATCTCCGACTCGACAAGTTGAAGATGGACCTCTGCATCCAGAAGAATATCTATATTCTATAGACGAAAAAAATCTGCGTCAGCTAATCGAAGACTTTCGAGATGTCCCCAATGATGTTGAATGGCCGAGCAAAAAGATGGCCGAGAAATTGCTAAGTGGTGCAATAAATAGGCAACACCATTTGAATAGATATCCAATTGTAAAGATCGTAGCTCAATGTGAACCTCTGATGTTGGTTGACGTTCGATAACATCTCCGATTCCCGAAATAGCAATATTTGAGGAAATCAAAGGCAAGCATGTGCGAGAGACGAGCCAAGGAGAAATACAAGGAGTTTCCCCATCCAGGATCAAATGATAACTTTACTTGGTTATCTGATCTGTTATTGCCGTTTAACAACGTCTTGCACGTTGCCCATAATGACCGTGGCCTTGCAGATCTGTTGATTCTTTTTGTGTGATGGCCAAGAAAAGAACTAATGATTGAAGAGGCATAGAAAAATCATCCGCTAATTGATATACAGATGTGGAATGTTGTTGATGTAGATCTACTTTCAATGAGCCACCCTATGCTGTTGAAGATGCTGAGGATAGTCAGAGCTGGTTGCCGACGTATTATATTGTCTATGGCGTGAATCATGGTATGGTGCTTCTCACTGCACATCTGACAAAGTCTCTCCGATTTTCAGTTTACCAAGTTGTGTTTGTCCAAACAATTGTAGCTGAACTGATTCTTCTGCACGCAAATCCGTCGTGGACCGGGAGCCATGAATGCAAATTTGGCGCACCGATCGATGAAATGTCCCAGTTTCGAAAGAACATTCTGTTGCCGATGATGCTGAAGATGTTCTTTTCCACCAGGTTTGAAACGTCGAAAAAATAGCAGCATATAATTTCTTGATGGGCAAACTGCCTTAGTCCGAGAAGGGTCATAATTCCTCGCAACCGACTCTTTGCAAATCTCCAATGTCGATAAACGTACTTCCAGAAAAGTTTTCAGCTACTCAAGCGTAAAAAACGTTGTGGTGACCAAGATATGGCACTGCGACGCCTCGCGTAGTTGACGCACTAACCGATTCACAATTATCTGTAGCATCATACTGTCCCAATGACTCATAGGTTGATCAAGAGAGTTGAGCGCTTAATTATTGATTATCAATCGTACAATAACTCGCCGTATATTGACTACAAATAACGCGCCGGAAAATACCATTCAATATCGACACCCTCCTTCCCATCAGCAAGTAGCCGAACGACTAATTCATGATCTCATTAAATTACACATACTTCAAATATGTAAATCTGCAGACAACTCACCCCTTGGAATTTTACTGCAGAAAGCGGATTCAAAATGAAATATAGGCGGCGACTTGTAATTGACATTCGAAAACTCAGTGATAAAACAGTTGGCGCCGCATTTCCATACCACTCAGATCAGGTATTTGGATCTGGAATCAAATCAGATATTTTGCATCATCTCGGCGGAACACAATATTTTCCAATATTTCATCTCATATCGGATTTTCATCAGATTATGACGCATGTAGAAAATAAACAGCATTCACAATCTCTTATTAGCATTATGAATTTAATAGAATGCCTGTTAGACCGAAAAATGCATCAGCAACTTTTCGACGTTTAATGAATCTCGTTTCACGAAACTTCCAAAGTGATAATCTGTTCGTATACCTAGATGATATCGTAATACATGCTCGCTCTCTCGAAGAGCATACAATTAAATTCAAGAAGCTGGCGGAGCGTTTGTGTGAATCGAATCTTTTTTTACGAACAGATAAATGGGAATGTCTAAGAATGGTGTTTGAGAATTAACGTGAGTTGATGTTTTATGGGGATTATTGGACAGGGACTTGAATTAATGTTGGTTTGCTCAACGGTTTACTAGTTTTACGCAGGAAACATTCGACTGCGTAGTTTAGATTTATTAATAACTCAAGAGAACATAGTCATCTAATTATGACGTGAACACAAGAAAAGAAAACATGTAAAAAGTAAAAATTATACATAATATTCAAAGGCAGCAAAGATAATTGAAAAATGTTAACCAATATTGGTGATAAATTTACAATGTTAAGTAGATGCAATAATTGACTATGTATAGCTATACATTCGTTGCCGGCCAGCCGGTCAACGACGCATGAACTTATTACGAGCACACGTTTTGCACAAAATAATCAATTTTTTCTCAAAAATACATGGTGAGCCATGTCAATAATTAATATGAGCTTACGTCTTGTTCGTTTACAATGTTTGAACAGTTGAGATCGTTGAGATTTTTGAAATGAGACTTACAGTTACCGTAGCGTGCCCCAATGGCGTCACCACGCGGTATACAATTGTGTGAGTGCGTCTATATCTTAATTCTAAGTTTATACAAAAAATTTAGGGAAGTCAACTTGCCCGGTACTTTTCATCACTATTGTTGTTCGATCGTATAAATCATTTAAATGATAATATCATAATTGAGTTTTTTAATTTATAAAAATTTGCGATCCAAACAAACACATGTTTGAACTAAATTATTGGGTTACTTAAACAGTCATCTGCCTGTTTTGGTATTTTCATCGATGAAAAGGGATTCGCGGAAGTACAAAACTCTAGCAAGGTTTGTTGAGATCGGTGACGCGTTACGCGTCATCAGAATGCAATGTACGTACTTTTATATGTAATTTTCCCACATTAGATAAAAACGTCATTTTCTAACGACATAAACGTCCGATCGGAATTAGACATAGCAACTTATCATCCCCCGAACATTCTTATGCTATGGCCAAAATTTCAGACTTTTTTATCAAGCCCCTCCTGAGATGACGTGGCTTCTATTTTTATTGCATGTGTTACCTCAATAAAAAACACATATTTGTTATCTCCGGTCAAACTGAAAGTCATATCGAATCATGACATCACCATTTATAACCCCCCCGATACCCTGATACTGTGTACGAATTTTCAGATATTTTGGACCAGCCACTCCTGAGATCACGTGGCTTCTATGTTTTTCGTCACATACATTCTATAGAATATGCATATTTCGTTCGAAAACGCATATAATTGTTATTTTACGGCGAACGTAAAGTCGAAACAAAATTCAACATAACAATTTATTGTTTGCTCGATAACAATTACCTCCTTATGAATTTTTAATTTGTTTGGTCTAGCAGTTTTCGAGATACTCCCACTATATAAATAAAATATTCGTCCATCCGCCCGTTGAAAAACATGTTTTTCATGTACGTGACCTTCAAAAACATGAAATTTTTTTTTGTTCTTATTCAAGGAGGCGATCCATTGAACATTAATATTGAGTTTTTTTATCCGTTATTTCAATTATTATTGTTGAAAAATGCGATTACATGCGTTATTTTGACGTTTTCAAATCGGACGAAACCAATACTTTCTTATCACTAACTGATGAAAAGTAAAAAAGAGTTGGTCGAGCAGTACAATATATAAGTTCGCGATGAGACACAATTACTAGAGAGGTTCACTGAGCGGCACAATTTATCGTGAACTTCACTTGAGCACAATCAACTTAAACTTTTTACCTTATTAATAATTTTGAGACGAGCAAAAATATGTCGCGTGCGCTTTTGACGAACAGTCCACGTAGAATGAGAGTGAGTGATGGAACGTGAACGCGGAAGCGAACTTGACCTATTCCACCGTCGTCGTCTGGAGAGAAAATAGGACAAGTTCACGGTCAACGCCCTGAGCCAATCTCCAGTGAGAATTAGCGCCGCCCTTAAGGCGCTACGGTCACATTTGCATAGGTGACGACCATCATCCGTGATGAATCGTCACAATTGAGCGGCAACCATTACAAAGTTGAGCAATTCTTTATTGGTGACCTCTTGACACCATTTGAGCAGTCAATTGATTATCGACTGCTCTCAGTGAAAACTGAACAATTGGAAATACCTGATTTATGTAATTCAATTCCTACTAACGGAGTTAAACTCGTACTTGGAATAATGAAAGGCGTGAAAAATTTTCCAACGCTTGGAAACCAAAAGAATCTGGAAGACATCTTCGGACTACATGGGTACTATCATCGTTTTATAAAGGATTCATCAAAAATCGCTGAACCATTATATTAGCGTGTCAAATATCTCCCTTTCGCTTTTTTGCTCTTTATTCAATGCTTTATAAAAAGTGTTACAGTGATCGGATTTAGTTCAAATATGCGCCGTTTTGTTCGATAATCTGTTTCCATCTAGACGGCAACTTCATAATACCTCCCTCGTAGAAGCCCCCCTCCTTATTTGCGACGAACTCGGACAGCCACTTTTCACAAGCCTCTTTTGAGTTCAACTTTACACCACCAAGGGCGTTCGCCATGGACAGGAACAGGTGGTAATCACTTGGCGCTATATCCGGGCTATATGGTGGATGCGATAAAACCTCCCATCCGAGCTCCCGTAGCTTCTGACGAGTCATCAACAAAGTGTGTGGTCTAGCGTTGTCCTGGTGGAACACTACACCCTTCCTGTTGGCCAATTCTGGACGCTTCTGGTCGATCGCCTGCTTCAAGCGGTCCAGTTGTTCGCAGTAGATGGTAGAATGAGGCGTCTGGCCATATGGGAGCAGCTCATAGTGGATGATTCCCTTCCAATCCCACCAAACACACAGTAAAACCTTCCTGGCCGTCAATCCCGGCTTGGCCACTGTTGTGCGAGCACACCAACTCATGGGACAACTACCACCCTCAAGAATCACCCCTGCACGACCTTTCTCATCATCAGGAGTGGACTATGCAGGTCCTCTCACTATCAAAACTTGGCGTGGTCGTGGTGCGAAGTGCCAAAAGGGGTGGCTCTGCGTTTTTGTCTGTATGGTCACATCAGCTGTTCACTTGGAAGTCGTTTGTGACAACTCAACTGAGGGATTTATTGCGGCGTTCAGAAGGTTCACTGGACGCCGAGGCATCTGCTCAACTCTCTTTAGCGATTGTGGCACCAATTTCTTAGGGGCAGATGCTCAGCTCAAACAATTATTTTCTCAAGGCTCTCAAGAACACGCTCAGCTCACTGGTTTGTTTACTCATGAGGGGACGACGTAGAAGTTCAACCCTCCGGCAGCGCCTCACATGGGTAAGAAGTGGGAGGCCGCTGTAAAATCGCTCAAATTCCACCTAAGACGAGTAGTGGGGGACACCCAGCTGACATTGGAAGAACTTACGACTCTTCTTGTACAAGTCGAAGCTGCATTGAACTCACGCCCACTCGAGCCGCTCAGGGAAGACCCAGATGATTTGTCTGTTCTCACCCCAGGTCATTTCTTGATAGGCGAAGCTCTCAAAACAATACCTGAACCTACACTCACTGACTTGGCATGTTCTCGACTCAACCGTTGGCAACTCATTCAACAAAAATTTCAATCTTTTTGGTCACTGTGGTCTTTACAATATATTTAACGCATGCTTGCAACGTCTAAGTGGCATAACCCATCTCATTCTATAAAAATTGGCTCATTGGTATTAATTTCAGATGAACGATTCCCACCATCACGCTGGCCGCTCGCAAGAATAACTCACCTGCATCCTGGAAAGGATGGGCTCACTAGAGTTGTTACGCTCAAGACGGCGACAACTACTCTCACCAGACCAACCTCAAAACTCGCGCTGCTCCCAGTGACTTATCAAACTGATGTCTCACTAGCTGAATCATGAACGCTGTTCCTGATGGGGGCCGGAATGTTCAGTTTTCACTGGGAGCAGTCGATAATTATTGACTGCTCAACTGGTGTCAAGAGGGCACCAATAGCCTTTACTCAATTTTTGCAATGGTTGCCGCTCAATTGTGACGAGTCACCACGGATGGTGGTCGTCACAAATGCAAATGGGACTGCAGCGCCTTAAGGACTGCGCTAATTCTTACGGCTGATTGGTTCAGGGCGCTGACCGTGAACTTGGCCTATTTTGTCACCAGATGACGACCGTGGAATAGGTCAAGTTCGCTTCCGCGTTCACGTCCCATCACTCACTCGCAGTCAACGTGGAATAGTCATCAAAAGCGCACGCGACATTTTTCCTCTGCTCGACTCACCGTTATTACTAAGTAAAAAGTTAACGTTTTGCTCTGTGCTCAAGTGAAGCTCACGATTCATTGTTCAACTCAGTCAAGCTCACTCATACCTAGCGCCTCAATTTGTTTGTACTGCTCAAGTAATTGTATTGTATTACTGTTAAAGTAAGACTCAAGGACTCGACATAATTGTAACCGCGTGGTGACGCCATTTGGGCAAGCCAAGATCAATTTTTATGTTATCCACTGAATATCTCAACAATCTGTAATGTCTCACCATCAAATACTCAATTGGTTTGTTCTCAACGATATTTCATGCACTGCTCAACCAATATTTTTTACATTATAAATATTTTCATTGACAAAATTGGTTAACTCAAGCCCAAGCGTCGTTGACCGCGTGGTCGGCAACGACGATATATACATATATATATATATTTTCTACTTATCGTTATTATAGTTATTATCAATATTCATATATACTTTGCTAATTGCTTCTCAAGATTATTCATTCTCTTTTTGTTGTACCATTTTTGAATTAATTAAGTTAATAAACCAAAGTACGCAGTAGAATTATTCCTGCGTACCAACAGAAAATTACCGAGCATTAACACAATAGCCGAGTCCCTGTCCAATACGTCCCAAAACCAGCTACTAACGTACATTCTCAAACAAACACGCACACTTGTACCGATCTATCCAAACTTTCTCTGCAGTGACTGCACGTCTTGCTTCTTCGCACGAACGGTAACAAGTAACATCTACGGCTTCACAGTTCCAAATTCGTAGACAGGTGCGTACACGTGTTTTAATAGTGTTCTCGAATATTCTTCAGGTACCGAGAACAAAAACATCGACCATTTTGCTTTCCTTTGGTGTGCAGCACACTTGGCCTTCCCATAAACGTGAAATATACGGTGCAGCTGCACACGTTTTATACCTGCTTTAAGACTCCCAAGGTCAATATACATAATTTAATTCTTATATTTAAGTAGAAATACCTTTCTGAAATATGAATAATTAAATATTGATCGAAACAATATGATTATTCACAGTTACAACGGACTTTTACCAAGAATTTCATAGGCGGGGTACCCGGGTACCCGGGTGGCAGACGCTGTGAGTTTTTTCGGGTGGCCACACAAGGGTTAATATCTCAATTCACTCATTCTAGTCAACTCATTTGAATAGTGTATCTATTGAGTATTATTTGGTAATTATGTGAATCTGTGTGAGAAGAAATTTTGTTTATATTTTTTGTTGAGAATATATTTATGCCAATTATCTCCACCTTAATCACCCCGACAAAGTTCCTGCATTGTTTTTTACTGTGTTTGGTAAAATCTCAAACAATATGAATTATAAAAAAAAACTAATGAATGGATAAATCATTTTTCCTGATATTGATATTGTCTCAGAGTTCAAACGGATTAGTTCCAACGGTCCTTCACAGATGCTTGCTAAATATTCGTTTAATCATGCACTTTGTACTTTTTTACCTATACAATGCATAACTTAGTATATATGCAATAAGTTAATCTCAGATTAACCGGAACTTAGATCTATGAATTTTCAATCGAACATTTCGCAACAGTATCAAATAAATTTGGTTTTCAATAAACCAATGATTTCGATATGATTTTGGTTGCCATTCATAGTGATATGATTTGAATAGATCATACGATGAGCTGAGGTGATAGAAAGTACTGAATGAGTTTACATGCTGATATTTTTTTTCATCATGCAATAATGAAAAAATATTGGTTTCGTCCGATTTTAAATGTACAAAATGAGGGATGTAATCGCATTATTCCAAAAAAAAATAAACGAATGAACTCATAAATAAAGTTATTATTTCTGTTTACTGCAATGTCACTTTGAATAATAGGAACAAATAATTTAAGAATGCAGAAGGTCATTCGCAGTATCGGCAAACTGAGAATATTTGTGCGCGGATCTGTTTATCAACAATATCAACAATCGTGTTGAGATATATACAAGTGTCGATGAATTCCAACGTGATTGTGCAAGTGTGAGTTGAAGAGAATATATGAACTGATTGAAGTAAATGCAATTAGAAATGAATCTGACTGTTAGGAGCACACATTTAAAACGCCGACGCCATAGACCACGCATTTTTCGGTACAATGACTGAGTTGATATACTGAATTGATTGCATTATAACTTTGAGTTGTCACGTGAATTATGCGTTACATTGAGATGAGTTGAATTGCACTATTTGAAGAATCAGTGTGAACGAATTTGACGAATTAACTGAGACAAAACGAATGGAAAGCGGGTGGCGACTAAAGAGCACGTGCACACAGTGAAACTGTTGATCCGTGAATGATTAATAACGTTTGCCCCGACAGCATCGGTATGCGTGATGATGATGAGCTTCTTCTCCCGGCGAAACTCACTGGGATTAGTCGACCATAATTAAGTGTATCACTGTCCTCATCACAAGTGCCAAAATTGAGATGTCCAGCGCCGATCAGGTGATGTATGGTGTGATTTCGAGTTGCGTGTTAGTGCATGGCGCACAAGATAGTACGCGCCAACCCAAATCAACTCATCCCCTGATGATTCGGCCCTAAAACTTAGCGACACAAACTGGTAACGTCAAGTGCTGCCACTGTGAGTCGATAATTCTCAAATAGTCATATAAAAGGAAAACGCGTTATTTGGGGGACGTCAGAATAGATATTGATCATACGAGGCCGGTCTGATAAGTACTTAGCCTCACCGCCCAATGGGGCCGCAATGGCAGAAGAAATTTACTGTCGTGTAGAACATTCCCGTAGACGGCTACAGTGAAATCAGAGACCGCTTGGATGCTGTGTATGGTGACTCTTCTCCTTCGATGCCGTCTGCCGAAAATTGTTTTAACGAGTTTCAACGTGGTCGCACGTCCGTTTTCAATGAGCCATGCCCAGGTGCCACGAAAGCGACTATCATGGAGGATATCGTGACAAAAATCCACGATCTCGTATTGGCAGCCCGCCAATTGAAGGTACGTGAGTTAGCTGAGACCGTAGACATCTCAAAAGACCGCCTTGGTCATATCATGCATGAAGTTTTCCGCATGAGAAAGCTATCGGCGCGATAGGTGCCGTGTTCGCTGACTCCGGACAATAAGCGTAACCGTATACCACTTCAGAGCAGTGTTTGAAGCTGTTTAGGCGTAATTCGGAGGAGTTTCTGCGTCGTTTCGTGACCGTTGATGGAACATGGGTCCACTGGTATACAACAGAGACCAAGGAACAGTCAAAATAGTGGACTTCACCCGGCAAACGTGCGCCGAAGAAGGCAAAGACAGTCCTATCGGCCGGAACGGGATGGCTAACGTTTTCTGGGATTCCTAAGGTGTGATCTCCATCGACCACCTAGAGAAGGGCCAAACGATTACAGGGCTCCACTATGCCGCATCATCGGGCCTATTTGAGGCCGAATTGCAGAAAAAAACAGCTCCATTTGGCGAGGAAAAAAGTGGTCTTCCACCACCAGAAGAACGGGATGGCTCACACCTCCGCTGTCGCCACGGCCAATTTAGTGGAATCGCACCAAAGAAATTGAAAATTCATGGAAAGTTGATTGTTAGTTAACTGCTAAAATGTTGTTATGCCAAATTCTGTTTCGAGTTTACGTTCGACGTAAAAAAACAATTATAACCGTTTTTGAGAGAAATGGATATATTATGTCTGTTTGGGGATGAGTGCCGCAGTGAGATGTTGTCATCTTCAAAACATTATAGTTTGTTTCTCTCAGACTCGAGATACTCTGTTGCGCATTAACGCGTAGTACTACCATTGGCAATGAAGAAGAGTGAGGCGATTTTGCCGGGATTTCAGCCCAGCACGCTAGCCACTCCGATCCCTTCCTGGACTTGGCTTCGGTAACGGCTACATTAGCAAATACTTCTCATCGCGGTACTTTCTCTATTCGGCTAATTGCATCATCAAATTCGGAATAAGTTATCGTGTTATATCGGAACGTACTTTCGGGTTCCTCGGTTCATTATAATTTAGTTATTAAGTGGTTTTCGGAAAAAATTACAACCATGTTAAGGTGTTCGCATGGACAGTATAAATCATTCTGCAAGTCATTCACCATCTCATCATCCCGATTCTTCCCTAGCTTTTCCAACTTCCTATTTACACTTAGTTTTGGCAGAATTGTAGATGCAACCTCAATACAATATATGTTATCAAACTCTACTATAGTTTGAAAGTATTACTAAATCAATTGCATGATATTCTGTTTGTTAATGACATGGCAGAAAAATATATAAAAAACTCATTATAAAATATCATATCCAGAATAATTAGTCCAATAATATTGAAGAGAATTCAGTCAAATAGTTTACCAACAGCTGAATTTTTAGAAGACAAAAAAAGAAATCCCTCATGATGTAAGTGAGAAACATAAAGGAAAAAACGACGGCAAGAGAGATTGCAGTACGTACTATGTAAAATAGGAACAATCGTTTTCACTCAAATACAAATATTGAATGATCAAAAATAGAAACAACTCAAACAGGAGAACACAACAAAATTTGTTGAATTGAACTATTCAACTTATAAGGAAGTTAAATGAGTCGAACGATTGTCTCGAAAAAAAAAGAAAGATATACCTATGAAAAGTTCAAGCGACTCAAGTCCAAAAACGTGAAAGTCTCTCCAAGAATAAAAAAAAACTGAGACAGAGAACTTGAAAAAGGGAATCATCGTAACAATAACTTATGCAAGCATCGAAAATCATACAGAAATAAATTGACATCAAATTAGATAAAGGGCACCATAATGTGAAAGCTTCAGCGACGTTGAAATTCATCGAAAACAGATTTAGTTTGCCTGAATATACCTATAAGTTGCGAAGGTGTGTTTTCCAGATATTCTGTGATATAGTTCAAATAATCGTGAATTGAAAAGAATATATTGAATGAAAAAAACCATCCAGAATTTGAAACAATCGGTGAATTTTTATGGACCTCAAAAAATTGTGAATCTGAATTTATATGCATTACATGTACTCACTCTGATCCGATCTCAGGTAACATTCCTTAATTACGTGCAAAACATGAAATATTGAATTTACTGGAAACAAAAAAATACCGATAGAGGGGGCTTGATGTTAAAATTCAAATAAAAAATATATATTAAATATATGTTGATTTGTAACTTGGACGTAGAAGATAGTTTAGAAAATGTCGCTTGCAGCGTATTGAAAAAAATAACGTTCAATAAATTTAACAATTCATGCATTCTTTAGATTGATTTTAATAATGAACGTTATGAAGGTGTTAGTTTTAGTCCACAATTTTTCCACGCTTTCAACGCAAAAGACCCAAATTATACCAATACTCTTAATCCAAGGGATGCCACCCTATTTTTTCTCCAGAATCTAGGGAAAACTGTTTTTAAATATATCAGAACAAATAATGAATTTGGATAAATAACGAAAAGCAGAGAGATATAATTTATAGCAAATAATAAGAGTTCTTTTATTCAAAAAATGCACTGTAGATAGTGTAGCAAAAAAACGTAAATATGATATAATTTGACATAAGAAAGATTTTTCCAGGTAATTAATAATTAATAATGAAACGAAAGTAGAATAATAATAATAATAATAATAGTTCATACAATAGATAAAAGAAAGGAATACAATAGAAAATAATGGTAGTAATAATTTCGCCACGTAGTTCAACTTGAAAATAACGTTTCTCATCAACTAATGATTATCTTTCTCAAAAAATAGCTCAACTTTTCTATAATTGGTAGGTCGTAGGAGTGACGGGCCTACAACAATGCGTATCTATCCTATTTATATATTAATTGAACATTGTGCGCACTTAAATCTAAATATTCATTAAAGACGCATGGCGTCATTCGCTTTGCACTTACAATAATTACGCAACAATCGATCACAACCAATGATCTTAAGTTTAATATAACAATAATAATGAATTCCGGTGAATATTTAAATAATGACTTTAATTATAAACAATATTCAAAAAGGGAACGGGGATGCTTGACTTTACCACGGATATCGAAACGTGGTGCGCTGTGAAAATTACAATTACACAAAATGGCTGTTAGCTCACCACGCGCTATTATGCCTCGTGGCCAGCGACGCTTTGAGTATAAAATGATACAAACTACTTACAATAAATCTCGTAGTCTTACACACAACTCAATACTTTCAAATACTACGCTTAACAATACTTTTCCTCAATTCTCGCTCACTTCTTCACAACTCGATACAAGTCTTTGCAACTCAAAACTTCTTACTTCGTTTGATCACTATTTCAAATATGACTGTTTAATCACTTTTTCGCAACTTTTTCACACAGACAACCTTTCTGCCGCGAATCCAAAGTGGAAGTGTCGATCAAAATGGCCAGCGTCGTCTTCTTGGTCGGCAACAGCAACGTTCCGCCCATTTTTCACCAATTTTCGGAATCTAGCGCCATTTATCGATGATTGATTGGCTAGATCCGGGTTCGTGATTTTTCGTCTCCGTTTTTTCTCATGCTCACTTCTTTGGTCGATGTTTTTTCGTCCCCTACTTGTCTGTTAATTGCACAAGGGGAGGGATCCCGGAACAAGGCAATATTCACTTTCCGGATGATGATTGGCTGTTTGAATTATTAGTAGTTAGACTGAGGCGCCCCCATCTCTATTCCTCTTTTCGTCACATCATCTCCTCTCCTTTACTAGTGATGCCTTTTTTTCTCCCACGCCGCATGCTTTGTATGCGGTGGGAGGCATCAACTAGTAATAATTTCGAAGCTCCATATTTCATTCGTTGTTGTCATTGCACGAGGCCCCTCCACACTATACTAACCTGCACTAATGGCGCCATGTTACTTGGCGACCATTCGTGTTGTTATTGTTTATTGACAAGTGAGGTTAAGTGTAGTGTAGTGTCATGTTGATGTTCAAGTTTCCTCGTTCATCATCTGGATTTTCCTCATGGGTTATTCGTTGTTGTTGTTGTTCTTCTTCTAGTTCATCTGCTTCCGTAAGTATTTTGGTATTTTTCCGTAGTTAATTACTGCTTGTTTTCTTTTACTCATTTCCTTGCATGACATCACTTTCTTAGGTTACCCTTTGCTGCTGCCTTCTTTGGATGCTGGTTGCTGTTCGTAATCTTCGTGGATGTCATCGTCGAGGTGAGCTTTATTTAGTGTATTCTAACACTGTTTTTTTACTTTATCGCTTCTTTCGTAACTCTAATTGTACAATATTTTTTTTCTTGTCACAGCGCCGCCGCCTTTACTTACGAATATAAGCATCGTGATGGGTGGGGAAATCCACCACATCACAACGTATAATAAACGTGCAGTTCACATGCGGTAGAAGTAAAACCTTTTTTAAACTGGACTGAAATATAATAGCAAGAAAGCAGCATCCGGAGTGGGATAGTTATAGGATTTAATTATTATAATGTTAGAAATAAGTTGATAATATTTTCATTTTGTTATTTACTATCCAATATTCCAATTTCTGCAATTGATAGACAGATAGATAGTACTTTATTTTGCCTTGGCAACAACCCTGAGGGAAAAAGATACAATTTTAGAAACAAACAATATATGATTAAGTTACATTCAGTTGAAAATAAGAATAGCACTGGAGAATACAGCATAAATAAAGTGCATAATGCCGTGAAATAAGATATAAGAAATAAAATCAATGAAGAACATAGAATTGAAATTAAATGAAGATAAAATAAATACAAATAAAATATCAATAGACATGAAATGAAATAATTGACTAAGCATAATGTGTAAGCGCATGTGAAAGTGTGAAGCATTGATGAATCGCCAGGTGCAATACGTCACTCGATACATTTGATAATAGTCATCGCCTCGATCATGATTATTATATTAGCTTGTCAAATATCTCCGTTCCGCTTTTTTGCTCTTTATTCAATGCTTTATAAAAAGGGTTACAGTGATCGGATTTAGTTCAAATCTGCGCCGTTTTGTTCGATAATCTGTTTCCATCTAGACGGCAACTTCATAATACCTCCCCCGTAGAAGCCCCTCTCCTTATTTGCGAAGAACTCGGACAGCCACTTTTCACAAGCCTCTTTTGGGTTCAACTTTACACCACCAAGGGCGTTCGCCATGGACAGGAACAGGTGGTAATCACTTGGCGCTATGTCCGGGCTATATGGTGGATGCGATAAAACCTCCCATCCGAGCTCCCGTAGCTTCTGACGAGTCATCAACGAAGTGTGTGGTCTGGAGTTGTCCTGGTGGAACACTACACCCTTCCTGTTGGCCAATTCTGGACGCTTCTGGTCGATCACCTGCTTCAAGCGGTCCAGTTGTTCGCAGTAGATGGTAGAATTAAGCGTCCGGCCATATGGAAGCAGCTCATAGTGGATGATTCCCTTCCAATCCCACCAAACACACAGTAAAACCTTCCTGGCTTGGCCACTGTTTGGGACGATTCACCGGCCTTCGACCACGACCGTTTTCGCTTGATATTGTCGTATGTGATCCATTTTTCGTCGCCAGTCACCATCCGCTTCAAGAATGGGTCGAGTTCGTTCTGTTTCAGCAGCATATCGCAGGCGTTGATTCGGTCCAGAAGGTTTTTTTGCGTCAAATCATGCGGCACCCAAACATCAAGCTTTTCTTTGTATCCAGCCTTCTGCAGATGGTTTAAAATGGTTTGGTGACTAACTCCCATTTCCTGGGCGATGTCACGAGATGCCACATGCCGGTCTAACTCGATGTATTCCATGATTTGATCGGTATTTGTCGTCACAGGTCTTCCGCCGGCTGCCTTATCCATGGTGTCGTTTTCACCGGCTCTGAATCGTCGAAACCATTCTTCCGCGGTTCGAAGTGAGAGAGTACCATCCCCCAAAACACCAGTAATCTCACGGAACGTTTCTCTAGCGGATTTGCCTTTAACGAAGGAAAACTTTGGAATAGCGCGAATTTCGGCGTTAGTGAGCTCCATGTTTACACGTCTATAACTGTTAAACGCAATATCCAAACTAATCATGCATAGCGTCGTTTTGAAGGATATGTCAAGACCTTTCAATCTATGTATAGTATTGCCAGATACGAGCTCTGTAGCGCTTTGTACACAGCCGCGAAATTCAAAAGACAAAAAGGCGGAATGGAGATATTTGACAACCTTATATAAGTTCGGCTACAAGGCCTGATATAAGTTTTGCTGTAAATTACTTAAGTAGATTTCAGAATTGCTATAATGAAACACATTTTAAATATGCCTCAAGAGTGTTGAAATACTTATATTTGACTAAAGCTTTGAGCTTAACTTACAGTGGCAAAAATAATAATGTAGAAATAATTGATTGTTACGTTGATGCCGATTGGGCTGGGGATAATTTGGATAGAAAATCCACAACTGGGTTCATGATTAGAGTATTTGGAAATGTCATATATTGGAGATCACGCAAACAAAAAAGCGTAACAAAAGCTTCGACATTTGCTGAATATGTAGCATTGTCAGAAGCTGTGAGCGAAGTAAAATTTGTGAAGGAATTATTGAATAAGTTCAACATAGAGTTAACGAAACCTATAAATATATACGAAGATAATTCTGGTGCATTGAATATTGCTAAGTACGGTAATTTTACAAAGAATTCTAAACATATTGAGGTCCATTATCATTATGTCCATGAATGTGTAAAAGAAGGTACAATTGATGTTATAAAAGTGAATTCTGATGATAATATAGCAGATATTTTTACAAAATCATTAAGTCGAATAAGATTTGAAAAGCTTCGAAATATGTTAAATTTAAAGTAAATGCACTCGAATTATGTAAAAACAAATGATAAGTTATATGAACAATGTAAATGTAAGGAGGCGTGTTGGTCTATGTAATACATTTCCATTGGACATTAAATATAGTATGTGACATACGGGTAGTGCGCATGAGCGCCTTAGTATGTGTAGACGAGGAGATAGATGTTTTTGGGGCACTACGGGTAGGTTGTTGGAAGTAAGAAGTCGTTGAGATAATGTCTAGTATTGTAAGTGCTTTTGTTCCAAATATTAAAGTAAGGATTAATAATTAATATCTCTCATATACTCTTATTGAATCAAATCCATACCTTTACAATTTTTGTCCCTTATATTTTGAATAAAGTTTTTATTTTGTAAAAAAGCAGCGAGAACTTATTCAAGATCTTGATAATATTTCTTTCTTATATGCAGAATTCATATTTTTATAATAGGTTTCGTGATGTATAGATTTTTTACAAATCAATTTTACTGCTGACGCGCCCGGTTACAATATTTCCAAGGCTAACTATTGCAATCGACTTTTTGAATTAATGTACTACTTGTAGATTAATTTCCAGATTTTTAAAAAAGATTGCGACACATATAGTTTTTTCACAAAATTAAAGTGTCACCGCCAACCGCTAACGAAAGCAGCAGGCTGATGACATGCTGTTGTTCTACATCATAAATTTTACATAATATGAAAAATTCAGCTTCTTTAAAGCAGTTGCATGTTTTCGTCGCTCACCTCTTGGACTATTGGTTCTCGCACACGAAGTTCATTTCTACATGTAACTATTCATTCATCATGAATAAAAATTATCAATATATGCGTAAATGAAGACGATTGTGCGCCGTTATTATTAATAATTCATTCATTTGTATTAACTTTATCTCTAAATTTTATTTTACGTTACAAAGAATTCATTCAAAGCAACGTAGGATTTTATTTGGTCTTCAAGAATGCCAATAGATATGCTGGAGAGATTTTCAGTAAGCAGAGACGGCTGCATTTGAGTCAGCTTGGGTCTAAGGTTAAGATGGATAATTACAAGATTCAAGACTTGAAGAGTTTTAACAACGATGTATCATTTTATTTCTGGATATCACCGGTCAAATCCTCTTTCTCATGCGTATTCCGTACGAGATATAATGAGAATAACAACGCATTATAGAACATAGAAAAAGGTAATGAAACATGACGAGATGTTCAACGACAATTAGAAAAATTTCTCACATAATCAATCGACCACAATTGGAAATAGCTAGACAGTTTCTCTGACTCGCACACTGGTACACAACATTCACCACTCTCGCAAAAACGTCGTGATACCGAGTCATCTACAAATGTGTTCCCTTCGGATTATTCATCATTCGCTGCGTTGTTTTCAATAGCGTTCAATCGTAGTCTATGACCGCATTAACTATGATGATGAAAGTCACAAATCGAGATTGCTGCGCCCATCGAACACGACACCGGAATACGCGAGGCCTTACGGGTCATGATGAAATAGTTCGCGTTTACCCACGAATTCCCTGATTGACGATTGTACTCCAATCTAGCCGTTCGACTTATCTTGTCCCTTCGCTGATTTTCGCTCATTCGCAGTGGGTCTCGCTAGATTTCCTCATCCTCCAATGTAGCAGCAAACGATTGCTTTTCCGGTTACTCGTCCAATCCAGCACCCGCTCAGCAATATCACTTTTACACTAGCAACATTGTTTTCGTTGATCGAACACTGATCCGACGTGAATCGCTCAGATGATATATATATTTATATACTATGACGGGATTGTAGCTAGTCCCGTGCATAAATTGATGGTCCAAACCTAAGTGGCTACAAAAGACGAAAAGTCATACACAACTTATTATACCATCGGGCGTCAGGTCCGTCCTCGGACCACGATTCCGCTGACATATACAGCAAGGCGGAATCCACAACGAACTTAAACACAACTAGTATTGCTTGGCGTTCCTCAGCACGCACAGGCGGCTGGATTCTACAACGATGGACGTATAATCAGGTGGCGGGAATAATGTTCGAATCGTCAAGGCGAAAGACATTCGACTCCCGTGAATTTACAGGTCATACTTAATTTATTAATTCCAATCGATGAGATGTGGCCATGAATATATCGATGGATGGCGAAAATGTAGGAACAACAAAATAATTACACAAAAAAACCGACATAAATTGGAATTAAAATTGAAGAAAAATAAATGTAGCTTTATCCATGCTCGGTCGCTACATAACAAAAAATAACTAATTGCTCAATCTTAAATTGTTAAATAAAGACATTGTTCTGACGGCATGACCGTCACAAATTCTCGAAAATAAAATATAATTCCATTCGCTGCAATTTTATATGCTCGGTTTAAATAAACTATAAAATTTAGTTTTGTTTAAGTTAAGCTTAAATGCATTCAGGTCTTCAATTACACTTCTGTTCGTTTAACACTTACCTGAGTGCACCTCTATAAATCCGTTTTAGCATTTAGTATCTTGTAAATAATTTATCTGTTATAACGATAGCAATCTCCATTATTCCAAAATTATATTGTAGTCTTAAGTGCATTTATTGCCGTTACCCATGCTTTGTCAAATAATTGTTTGCTTTATTATATTCCTTCAATATTTTGCTTATTATTGGTATTGTAAACCGCGCCCGAATTCTTTTATTCACATAATCCACACTTTGCAAGCAATTGTCCCATCCTAAGTAAGCACCCATCACTTACTCTCCCACTACTTCCCATTACCCCTGGTTCCTCCCAAATTTTCGAATTATTATAAGACATATTTTGTAACATCAGTCATCGAATAGCTCTCGAGCAAGTAACAGCTACAAAATTAATAAATTGACTCATTTTTAAATAAACTACTGCTACTCATTTTGTCAGCGTAATTTTCCATCGTTGCTAAGATAAGTTAATTCAACGCAACCCATTACCGCGGTAAACCAATCGTGGTACAAAACACACATGAATTGAGAATCATCACTGGAGTAAGAAACAAAACAATAATCAAATCTCAATCGCTGAATTGATAAACAAATCTAAATAATTATTACTCGCAAAATTAATAAATAAAAATTAGATAATTATTACTCGCCGCAATATACTTTAGGCATACTAATCATCACACGAGGTCTCAAAATAATCACACGATAAGTAAATAGTCGACACACATTACATAACCTCACCCGCACACTCTCGGTCGTATTCACAGTACGGACAATGGCTGAGCTAATCACGCTGCTTGTTTCCGTCGCATTAGCTGCCGCCTTGGCCCGACTTACTAAATTCAACTTACGAAGATAACAAATACCTCGCCTCCACCCTCGGACACTTCATGCTAATCAGCACTCCGTTTCTTAGTCTCTGGTTCGGTTTACAACAGTTTTTACTAACCCACGCAATGCAACACTGCTGAGGATGAATTTTATGCAGACAAGCTTACCGGCGTATACTCGTGCCTCGTGGTCAGGTCCGTTGCTCGTCTTGTATCATCTTTCTTTTTCCTTTTCCAGCTGCCCGCCGTTGGTCCCATCACCCTGGCTGGATTTTCCTCCGTGTTCGTCCTCCGGACTTCTCGAAGCTGTCAGCACAACCACTGGTGCTGACTCACTTCCTTGACCCAAAAATTAAAAGTTCACTTGACAGTTCACCCGTACAAGTCGCAACCAGAACGAAGAATGCCTCAATCAATACCTGGTCGCCTTGCTTACACTGACCTTCACCGGAGTCTACCTCTCCTCGGTCAGGGGTGTCTCTAATGGGCTTGTGATGTTTACTGACCACCCTTAGCGGTCGTCGATCCTGACCATTCCGCCCATTTCTTATTCAATCGGTTTGTCGCAGATTTCATATTTTCGCTATTAGGTTGCATTAGCTTTACCATTGCCGCTCGCATACCACCCATCCTTCCACTCGTACATTCATCCTCGCATCCAACATGACAATTCTTTTATCTCTCTTAAAACTAAATATTTTACATCGTTGCCACCGTCCTGTTCCGCTGGTCGTGCTTCATCCGGTCGTTGTTCGCCGTAGTTCGTCACTCTCCCTGGTCACCTCGTCTTGATCGCCGCTCATGCAAGAGATTCATATCGTGAATTTTCGTTAATTTTCGTCGCTTCGCTTTGCTTGTTGTGACGCATGGTCGAATCGTGGTCCTTCGAGGCCTCTCGACGCCCGTCGTGATTCTTTTAACGCTCTGTAGCTGCGTGCGAAAATCGAGGAAAGCTATAACGGTTTTACCCCGTCACAATATATATATATATATATTCTAAGGGCGGTATTATGCGCCCGAGGCTTTTCACCCCGCTGCTGTTACGTTACTGTTACCTCATCATACCCCAGCGGTGCAAAGGGATGCCACCCTGATACCTGTAAAAAAGCTAAGGACCCCAGGGAAATCTCTAATAACATTACGATAGACGTTAATTTATATAAGCGAATTGAAAAAAATGTTTTTTGAAATAGTCAATAGTATAGTTATGAAATTATCAATAGTCAACGAAACGTGAAATGAAATGCACGGGAGGTCCAGAAAACTATACAAAATTAGTACTATATTTCTAACTGAATATAGGATAATGACGAATTGACGGGTGTACGACGATGCTTATCTGAA
The DNA here is from genome assembly GCA_910591685.1 of Galerucella tenella. Classification (NCBI taxonomy): domain Eukaryota; kingdom Metazoa; phylum Arthropoda; class Insecta; order Coleoptera; family Chrysomelidae; genus Galerucella; species Galerucella tenella. The sequence goes on along the minus strand of CAJUYH010003668.1, from coordinate 5,707 downwards.
CTATTTGAACAAATTTATATCACGCGGTCACGCACATGTTATCACACTCAGCATTCCTACATCAGCTTCACTCAAGGAATCCATATTATTATAACACAAATATATCTACAAAATAGCTGTTCTGTACTACCCTTCCGTGTTGCAAGTAAACGATCATTTGCGCTGCAAAATATAGAGGCACGTCCAAATGAAAATGGCAGCACCACGTGAGGATTCAGTGCCGTTGACCCAGCCACGCGGCAACAATGACAAAATTGCTTCTTGTCTACTTACAATGTTTCTAAGACACCTTTCGTCTATTCAGGACTGAGATGGTCCTGACTTCCTTTCTCCCCTCGGCCACCAAGTAACCGCATGAGTTCGATTTCATCCCTCCAGGCCACGCATACACGCCACCATTCTGCCTATCTCATACACAACATTCATCCACTGTCGTTGTTCCTCATCAAAGCATTCCTCTTATTCCTCGGGTAGCGATTATTGGTCATTTTAAATATAATTATGCCGATAGGTAATTTCTTATCGATTTATTCCTTAGAATTCTGACCTTTCTCCGAATCGGCTAGAACGATTTTCCATTATTTTCTTTCCTGATTCGTTTGGCGGACACTAGATGTAAGGAGGTGCCCGCGTCCTCGATGATGCCGGAAAGTATTGACACAATGATTGATGTCATTTCGATCCAGATTTGCTCACTGTGCATGTTGCACAGTGAGCAAATCTGTATCTTACTATGCAACGGTTCTGGAGTTATGATTTTTAGAAATTTCGACATAAAATTTTTTTTTAACTTTTTTATTAATTTTTCTGATGAGGAAATTTTTTTTATTAAAATCCACGGAAAATCGTATCTTGTAGGAAAAAGTCTCAGCTTTCGAATGAAAATATCCAATTTACCATAAACATATTAAAAGACCTTTTAAAATCCAATTAAAGTGGGAAAATTGATTTTTCTCCATGTGCGGCGCTAGGTACTTCCAATTTGACTTTTTTTTCTGAACGATCAGAGTTTTTTCCACAAAATATATGGTTTTCATGATGTGCATATTTTTTGTTCAATCACAATTAAATTAAACGTAAAATCATTGTAATTAAAATACTGTTATTTTTGAACTTTTTTCAGATGTTGATACAGTTTTAATAAAAGCATATCCAATTTCATCATTTATCGGTAAAAAAGTATGCAATGTCTGTATACCCTTTACCGTTTTTGATGAAGAATATCGTACGTCTAACACATTTCTTTTGTCTAATCAATCATCATTCGTTGTGAAAGTGAAATCAACGCCTGTAAAATTCTTGATAGCCCAGAAATGCAAATCTTGTGGTGTCAGTATATATTTTGTATTTTCCATTTGTAATGAAGCTCTAGCAGTATGTCGTTTTACTGCACCTGCAAGCCCGTCGCATGGTCCTTTGCCATGGGCAGTCCCAAAAAAATACCACTCAGCGATGATTCTAAAGTCAGCATAATGATAACATAAATTAGTAAATGCTTCTTTGTTTTTAAATTGCTGCGGTGCTTCATCTGAGAAGTAAAAAATCCTATCAATAACAGCAAATTGTTCTTGAAATAAATAAATCAGAACTGTGTCATGTTTAAGGTGATCTGAGATACCAACTAAGCTAAAATGCTTAATAGTATTATTTTCGTTGTAGTAAACCACCATTGGAAATATAGTAGCTTGGTCATTATTTCAATGAAAGCCTTGGGCACCTTCCTGCACAACGAATGCATAGTTTTCTGCAAAGTCAAAAACTACCGCAAATTCGCCACTCTCCAAATTTAATTTCGCATTAGAGAAAAACCGACTTTGTATTTTCGCTATAGAATCGTGTTTTAAAAACATATACTGACACCACAAGATTTGCATTCCTGGGTAATCAAGAATTTTATAGGCGATGATTTTACTTTCATAACGAATGATGATTATTTAGACACAAGAAATGTGTTAGAAGTACGATATTCTTCATCAAAAACGGTAAAGGCTACACAGACATTGCACACTTTTTTACCGATAAATGATGAAATTGGATATGCTTTTATTAAAACTGTATCGACATCTGAAAAAAGTTCAAAAATAAAAGTATTTTAACTATAAAGATTTTACGTTTAATTTAATTGTGATTGAACAAAAAATATGCACATCGTGAAAACCATATATTTTGTGGACAAACTCTAATCTTTCAGAAAAAAAAGTCAAATTGGAAGTACCTAGCGCCGCACATGGAGAAAAATCAATTTTTCCACTTTAATTGGATTTTAAAAGGTCTTCTGATGTGTTAATGATAAAATGGATATTTTCATTCGAAAGCTGAGAATTTTTCCCACAAGATAAGATTTTCCGTGGATTTTAATAAAAAAAATTTTCCTCATCAAAAAATTTAATAAAAAAGTTAAAAAAAAATTTTATTTCGAAATTTCAAAAAATCATAACTCCAGAACCGCTGCATATTAAGAGCTGAAACTTTTAGGTAGTTTTTTTCTTATTATAGAAAACACCTCCACAAATTTTAAACATAATCCGCGAGGGTCGCCCCGTAACAATGTACTGGTTTGGTGGAATGACCCTATGCATATGTGTTGAGTTAATCGTGTGATAGATGGTATGGGGATGGATTGAACACTGACTTGGAATGTAAAGTTGTTGCTCAGCGTTTAATAACGTAGGAAAGTAAATTACGCTTAATGTTTATTTAACCCAAAACGATTTTTTTGTCAATAACAGTCTTCTTTGGTTTTGTACAAAGTCATATGAATTGGCTGTCAATCTGTTGGTGATCAAGAATGAGAAAAGAAAATATCTAATGTGAAACGAAAAAAAATGACTACGCTTATCATGAGCACAAACGAAAATTGTTAACATTGTACAGTGATCACCAACCAAACAGAAAGAAAACCAAACACTTGGAAATTATTGATGCTGATTAATTATTGATATTGATGCTACTTAAAAATTACCATGAATCACAAAAAAAAATAAATAAAAGTAAATTTCAATCGTAGTTTATCAAAAAACAAATTATATAAACCAAAAAATGAATGTTGCCACTATACTTCTCGATGCACAACTGAATGATATCATCTGCGTTGCCGGCTGCAGTTTGGTAGTAAAAAATCTTTATCGATAGTTAATCGTCTATTGACCTAGTCTAAAATATGCTCAATTGCTATGTAGTTGATTCATTGATTCATAGACTTGTAATGGTCAAATAAAATATAATTACTTTCTGCAGATTGTTGCACATTATGAACTGGTATATTTTCATCATGTAGCATTCTCTTATCACCGCTGCCTCCCAATTGAGATGAGATTTTCAAAATCATGTGAGTAAAAACAGGCAATGAAATCCAGAAATGGGAGTGCATGACTCAATTCCAATAACGATGCTCCACCAGTCACTCCTTAGACATTATCCATATCATTTCATAACAATAAAACTGTGCTCACGAAATAGAAATATTTTGCACTCATTTCGGCACTGGCAATGACGATTCACATATCACGGGAAGGTACTTCTGATGTCATCATTTGTATACAACCGCAAACATACCCCGGCAAATCAGTATACGTAGTTGTAACAAGACTAACGAGGTGTCAAGTTTTTTATATGATTACTAAAGAAAAAGTTGGGGAAAGCTGGAAATTTTTGATTGGTAGAACATGAATACCACTGAATGTCCTAGAACCAGATAAAATTCATTAGTTATCGATAGGTTATCAAAAGAATCTAACATCAGAATTGAAGAGGTCACAAAACAATATACTACGAACCGCCACTAAGACTTTTCTTGAATTCGTCTCTTCGACCAGTGAATTGTCGACATCTTCATCGAACTGCTGAAGTTCGCGGTTCTATGCAGCTGATCTGAAATACGATGTTATCGTGAAAAAATCGAATGTTCTCCTTCGTTTGGGAAGTCGTATATAGAACGCAACACCACTTGATATTCTAAGTTTCAATTTTGTTGTTGGTTACCAAAAACTTGAAGTTGCAGCGGCGATGATGGCTATTCATCACGACACAACATACATCGCACATAGTCACTTTATATATGGACACATATACCAAGTTCACGAGATTGGCGTTAATGTTCCTGATATAGATGAAATATACGGTGTGTTCAGTTTTCACTGGGAGCAGTCGATAATTATTGACTGCTCAACTGGTGTCAAGAGGGCACCAATAGACGATGCCTCATTTTGGCATAGTTACCGCTCAATTTTGACGAGTCACCATGGACGGTGGCCGTCACAAATGTAAATGGGGCTGTAGCGCCTTAAGGACTGCGCTAATTCTTACGGCTGATTGGCTCAGGGCGCTGACCGTGAACTTGGCCTATTTCCTCACTAGATGACGACGGTGTAATAGGTCAAGTTCACTTCCGCGTTCACGTCCCATCAATCACTCTCAGTCATCGTGGACAAGTCGTCAATAGCGCACGCGACAAAATTTCTCTCGGTTCGACTCATCATTATTTTAAGTATAAGTTTGGTATTTTATGTGCTCAAGTGAAATTCACGTAACTTTGTACGACTCAGTGAATCTCGCTGATATTTGCGACTCAATAATTGTACTGCTCGACCAATTGCATTGTATAAAATTAAAAGTAAGACTCAAAAACTCGGCATAATTGTTAACCGCGTGGTGACGCCATTTGGGCAAGATAAATTCAAATTGTATCACAACTCATTGAAAATCTCAGCAATCAGTAAGCTTTCGGCATAAATCGTCGACTCGTTGTATTCTCGACACTAATTTGTAAACGGCTCAACCACTAGTTGTTCATTATAATTTGTTTTTTTGTAACAAAATTGTGAATTCTCAATTCTCAAGCGTCGTTGACCGCGTGGTCGGCAACGACGATATATCTATATCCAACAAACATTTTCATATATCGTATTCTTGTTGCGTCTCAACTTTTATATTATTAGTGTTGAATTATTAATATTTTCATATATATAAGTTCTGTTTTCAATATTACATATTCTTTGTTTTCATAATAATTTAATCTCATTTTATTATTTTTAATTAATTACTTGAATAAACATTACAAGTGCGCAGTTGAAGAATTCCTGCGCACCAATACAAAATTCAACGAGCATTACCATATAAGCCAAGTCACTGTCCAATACTCCCAAATAATTTCCAGCTACTCACGTACATTCTCAAACAACTTTATATAAAATATATTTCATCGGTTTGCGGCGCAGCAACAACGACCGCGTGGTCGTCATATATTGTTCAGCGATCTGGGATCGCTCGTGTCATTATTGAATAGTGAATAAGAAAATGTCCGGAATATTTGGTGTAAAAATAAACGCTAATTTAACGGTAATAATTTGCTATTATCAATTGCATATTTTTTGGTAACATATTGCGGATAAAAGAGTGTTATAAGTTGGCGCGTTTATCGTAAGTCCACGCTGCATGGCATTAATTGCGCGCTTACGTTGTGTGATATTGTATGCATTGTATGGAGATGTATGCGATTGTTGACAATTCATTATTGTTCATTTAATTATATAAAAACATTTTAGTAGACCCGTCATTTCTGCGACCTAAATTATAGAAAGTTAATGTGTTTTGGTTGATGAGAATTATACGGCGTTATTCATTATATATTGGTTGGTTCATTATCATTATTATTATTTCTTTTGTAACATATCACCGAATATTTTTTCTATTATTTTGCTTCGCATTC
>CAJUYH010003667.1:0-31004 GCA_910591685.1 Galerucella tenella | reverse complement strand
TTTGTTACATTTGATAGTAGAACCATAGGAGATTGGTCGAGACTCTATGCCGATCAAAAATAATAGTGAGGAAAATCTAGGAAAATTTTTGAAAACTCATTTTTAGCCCCTGAAACCGAGATATGAAACTGTACGCCGTTTGTTACATTTGATAGTAGAATCATAGGAGATCGATCCAGACTCTATGACGTTCAAAAATAATCGTTTGGAAAATCTGGGAAAATTTTTGAAAACTCTTATTTTCTACCCTCTAAAAAGGTGATTTGAAACTGTACGGCATTTTGCTTTTGTAGATTATACAACAATAAATATTTGACAGTAGTACCTTACAAAAAAAGTTGTGTGAATAGCCGTGGGAAATTTCCAAGATTTTCCTACTCAAAAAATATCTTCTGAAAATTTACGGCATTTGTTCTACTGGATTTTGAATAGGAAAATCTCGGAAAATAAAAAATTTCCTACGGCTTTTCACACAACTTTTTTTGTACGGCACTACTGTCAAATATTTATTTATATGTTGTATAATCTACAGAAACAAATGCCGTACAGTTTCAAATCACCTTTTTAGAGGGTAGAAAACAATAGTTTTCAAAAAATTTCCTAGATTTTCCGAACGATTATTTTTGAACGTCATAGAGTCCTAACCGCGATCTCCTATGATTCTACTATCAAATGTAACTAACGGCGTAAAGTTTCATATCTCGGTTTCAGGTGGTAAAAATTAGTTTCCAAAAATTTTCCTAGATTTTCCTCACGATTATTTTTGAACGCCATAGAGTCTCGACCGAACAGTTTCATATCACGGTTTCAGGGGGTGAAAAATAAAATGTTCAGTTTTCCACTGCGCTTTTTTGCACAAGAGAAAATGTACGCCATAGTGGTGGAACTGATGGTGGCATGATAAACTATCGTTCTGAATGGGTTTGCTGCTGTTTCAAATCGCGACACTTTTTTCCCCATGGGCTCATAGTCTAACTGTATTAAGTGTCAATATCACCATTTAAATGTTTATGGTTACTATGTGAAAAATATACAATCCATGACATGTGACAACACTGATATCATAACGTCACCTGAATTTAAGAACTAGATAACTCAAAATTGAGTTACCTAGCAGAAAGTATATTTCTTATGAAGCAGAAATCAATGTTATAAGTGGCTAACTCAGAGAGTTCCCCTAGTTGCACCTAGCAATCAGTGTAAAGTAGACATACCAGCAAAGAGATTCAATTTGGTAAAATTTTGAGTTCTTACAGTCAGCCAATGATAAATGGATGAACACTAAATTTGCTATTTTGGTAATAATCTAAGTATTCTACTATTTCATTTCCTGATAAATCATAATATTGCAATTATCAAAACCTCTTATCTCTTTTTCACACTGATAGTTATATCAACAGTATTGTCAGTGCATTTTTTGTGCCAATAATGTCATATCAAAATTGCTTACTCTAGCAAAAATATATTGTTTAAAGAAAAATTCAAAACATGTTGCTTCTGTGTGAGTAGGTTATTATGTGACTATAGTATACTTTTTTTATAGTAGTTCAAATAAACATCACCTACAAGATTTAGCAAACTTTGGTGCTTCACTTAGTATGGCCAAAGCTGATCCTGGATAGTAGAGGATTCCTACAATGTACTGATTCAAGTTAATATAGCTTTTTTCGCCAAAAACTGATATGTAATGTGTTTCATAAAACCTCCTAGATACTTGTAATGTCATCAAACAAACAGCAATATATACCTGGGTTGTGGTAACTAAAACATGCTAACTAAGTATAGTCACAGATAATATCACTGCTTACTTACCAAAAGAAAATATGCCATTTCCTGAAATTGTATTTATACAATGCACAAACCAATTTGGAATTTCTGCATTAAATAAGTAGATGGCATTAATTCCAAAAAACATCAAAATATAACAAATCAATGCAACTATGTAAAAATGTTTGAAGTATGACTTTGGAAGCTCTATGTTAAGTTTGGAGAAGATAAAACATTTTTCTTTGCAGGCAAATTTACCATATCGGAAAAGCTGACCTAGTGCAACTGGAAGTTTTGTCTCAAAAAAATTTAAAAGAGTGGCTAGTATTATTACTATTGTAGTTGCTAATGAGAATCCAAAAATTATATAGTTCATATCAAACAGTTATTGGTTCTTTTAAGGTGAATATCTGAAACAAAAAATTGTTGTTGAAATACTGTAGGTGTGTATAGCAGAAACACGAACTACGAATATAATTCATTGCATTAGCTACTATTATATGTACTTTTTGATAACTGTTAAATAATTAAACACATAATATAACGGTTAATGACCTTTTAAGTTTACAAATATATTATCTATACTTGTTTCTTCTTCTTTTTGCAGTTTAAACATTTATTGTCCACTTTATTGCTTTATTCAACAACTTTGAGGAATGTACTTTATGGAAAAACTGGAGAAGCTGGAAAAATGTGGATCATAAATTACTACTGTGAATGTGTAGTGAATCATTGATCATATATTATGCAGTAATATGCAGACGTTTAGTACATAATAATATGTAGGATATTTCACAAAAGGAGAAAGAGTGAATACAATTATTTTCCCTTCCGCTTTCATTTTTTGGTGCGCGCGTTTCGGCGTTTTGTTCAACTTTTGTTGTTTTATTAATTTTTGCAGTTTGATACTTGTCTCTGATAGATAGAAAAATTAGTTTGTCTATGATCATAAAATACTTTCTACGCTGTGCTCCGTGAATCAGTGACTCTGCTTGCTACACTTTTTGACTTTTTAGCACGAGAGCTTATTTTCCCGACATATTCCAACGTTGCCAAATTTAGTAGTAACATAACATTGAAATAAATATGTAAATATCAGAAAATGAGAAATAGAACACTTTAAAAAAAACAAAAAAAACCAGCACCTAACTGGTATCGAGCCTACGAGTCTGAGTTGTAAGCTCAATACCATCTCAATACCCTACCCATGGCCACCTAGAATACAAGGCCGGAATCCTAGATGTGGCAACGTGGCGCACCTGTCAAATAGTGGGCCGATGAGAACGACTTGTAGGCCTACTACAATGGTGAGAAATATGAAATAAACCAAGCTATAGAACAATTTTAACGAATAAAAATCGAAATATTTATAGGTAGACTAAATAAAATAAAAATGCAAAAGGTAATTTATTGATAAGAATATAAAATATGAAGAAAATCAGCCTCTACCTTCCCCTACAGCTGACCAGACACCACCTTAAAATAATTATTTCTTCGCCTTTTATTTCTTAATAAACCTTTATTAATACAAACTGAACTACATACAATAATATGGGTACAACAGAATTCTTGAGAAGTAATATAAATAGTGGGTATTTAATATCATTAAACTAGATAGAATGTACAGAACTATTGTAATTAAGAATTTTGCTTTTTTTCATTTTGTTTCATGATTATTATTTATATGTTTCTTATTAGCTTGTAATTTATCTTAAATTTATACAATTTAGACATTCTAATTTTCTAGAAACTTTGAGACTTACATAACCAGCTCTAAACTGAACTACTAAATTTGATACTTGTCGAGATGTTATTAGTAAACTAATATCATAAAGAATATCTACAAATTCATGTGTGGTTACTTGTTCATCTTCTTTACAAATATTTAATAGCACAAGATTATTAATATTGAATTATATTGAATTGAATTTGTCCATATTGTGCATTTTTATGCAATAAATTTTGCTCTATTCTTACCTCGATGTCCTCGATTATCATTGATTCAAATATTTTTATACTACACCTTACATCTGGTTCATCATTGTCAAATCCGATCAGATATAAATATATACAGTTTGTTTGTTGATGACACTGTCACTTCTCTAAATGAACACTCAATTTAGATTTAAACTGTTCACACAAATTTAAAACATTCACTATCACATCACTGTTCAACAATTCCTCTTGTTGTTCCTGTTGTCTATCTAGTACCCTTCTTCGTATTCCAGGATTACTTCTTGCTGCTGGATTCTCCTTCACTGAAAGATATTTTGGGAGACTGGGAAATATTTGTGGTATTAGATTTTCCCTTAATACAGGTCTTTTCCTTGTAAATATCTATCACCATCCTTATCCTTGTACACTTCAGTCAATGAAATTTGATGTTTGATTCCCACTTCCCAGTTTGCATGTGGGATACTTCTCAACCATTTGTTCTTCACCTCATTACTTTGTGGAAACTTGAATACTGTAATATATCCTTCATTGTTGGGAGCATAACTGGAAGTACAACTTGGTACCAAACATTTCACAGGCATCTACAACAAAATAAAATACTTAATAGTACATAAGTAATTAACCTTATTGGCTTAATTTATAAATATACTTCATTTAGGTGAGTCCAATGTGGGATGGCTTAACAAGAATCACAAATTGGATAATAATATAAAAAATAGTCTTGGTTCAAGTCATCTCTAAACATTTTCAATGAGTTTTAGAAAATTTCTAACCATACTTTATTTGATACAATTACCATGTTAAGCCTTATATTTTATATGAGTCCACAGAACAGAGAGTATGTTTACAAATTATACTGATGCTAAAATCTTTTTATTTTATATATATTATCAAATATCTTACCTCTAAAACTTAACACAAACAGAAGTCTTATGTTGAAGTTGTCAGTCTGTTAACTGCGAAATAACGATCACCAAGTTCATAAACTTTATTTAAAAAGATTGTACACACTATTACACACTTCAGATCACCTATTACATATCACAAATTATAAACACACGCGCACTATAAACGAAAATTTAACTTTTATCTACTGAATTCACGGTCTCGCAATGATAAAAGTCCAACTTGATCGGCCCACTATTCACTGTTGCCAAATTTCAGCATTCCGGCCTGTATTCTAGGTGGCCATGCCCTACCAACTGCGCACTCTTGTACGCATGCGCACCTCAACTATTAAATTTGACGTGGTGGGTGGAATATGTCGGGAAAATAAGCTCTCACCTAGGCTGGGCTTGATCTGATCTGCACCACATAGTACACCATCTAACGAGATGGTGTACTCTGTGATCTGCACAGAGCACGCACGCAGTGTGGTTATCAGTATATCAGTGTTGAAGTAGGCTATCTATGGTTGAAGAAGATATAGCATGAAGATAGTCTTTGACCACAGCTTCGACCTTCGTTATAGTTTTTTTATACTTTACTTTGTAGGTTTTATATTTGATACCATATAGATATATTAAACAATAAAAAAAATATTGAATGTACAACTAAAAGTTTGGTTGAATCATTCCAATTGAAATTTTTCGGATTGAAAGCAATGGCCAATGAATTAGAGTCCGAATCGTTAAGTGAAACAGCAAATAATGAAAAATCCGTAAAAAGACCCAGTGAAGATGAACCTCGTACAGGATTCAAAAAAAGAAAAAGTGATGTAAAGAATATAAGTATTAATGAAAAAAATCCGATATCTCTATTAAATGAACTAAGAATCGGTTTAAAATATGAAGTTATTGAACAATCTGGCCCTTCTCATAATCCCACTTTCAAAGTGTGTGTAGAAGTAGATGGGCAAAAATATTATGGCACGGGGAATTCAAAGAAAGTTGCCAAATCAGAAGCCGCAACTGAAGCTTTGAAATCATTTATTCAGTTTCCAACTAATGGCACGTTTGTTTCTTCAAATACTTTACCAGGTTAGTAAGATGGTAGATAGAGTTAAAAACAAATTTTATACAATTTTATACTTAATATAACTTGATGGTACTCAATATACTTTATAGGTTTCCTTTATGTTTTACTGTATTCAAAATAATAATTATAATATTGTAATTATTGATATTGGAACAATTATGTACCATTTTTTATAATAGTTATGTACCAAATTATCAATTATTATTATATGATAAGTAGGTATGTAATATCAATTGTATTCTTTTTAAATATATCAGGTTCAAAAATGGATTTTACATCAGATCAAGTTATCAGTAAGAAACAAGAAGGTGCCAACTCTAATAAAAGTAAAGTAGTCAAAGGGCCATTGATGTTATTGAATGAGTTATACCCTAATGCAGAATTCACCTGTAATTCCAATGAGAGTGATCCTTATGGTAGATTTAAAATATCCATTCAAATAAACAATCAACAGTTTGTTGGAACAGGCTCTAACAAAAAATTAGCAAAAAATGCTGCTGCTTCATCTGCTTTGAATAAACTAATAAATTACAGTTTTCCTAATGTATCTACTTCTTGTATGGAAGATATTCCATTTGCCACCAAAGATGAGCAGGAACTGGCAGATATTGTTGCAAGACTGGTTAATGAAAAATTCGCCACTTTGATGGCTAAAGATATGATTCATATCAGAAGAAAAGTTCTAGCAGGTAAACAAATATATTTAATTTAACAACACATAGAAATTTGGTACACATCACACTGCAGTCTATTTTTGTATTTTTTCCAACTATTTTACAATGTTCTTTCATAAATGATGTTTAATAAGGATAACAAAGCTTGAGCTGTAATATATGTTTGGTATAGTTTAATTAAAATACCGCAAGGCCCCATTATTAAGCAATAATAGAAGAGTAAAAACATGTTTACATTTTTCATTTAATTTATTTTTATTAATAACATAATTGGTGGAATGTTAAATTAATGTGTATCAAAATTTATATGGACTACTTGTGGGCAATAAATTCCACAGATATTGCTAAATATTTAATAAGAATGAAATGAATAAATTGATATATCCTTTCTAACATTATCTTATAGTCAAATGTGTTACAGTGCAACAAAAATATTGTTATTTTATCTAGAAATGATTAAAATCAAATCAGCACCCTAATTCAAATCTTTTTTATATATTCAAACATCACTAATGGTGCTTTTTTTATAGTTACAATTAGATCAATTAACTTTTTTCTACCTTGATTTACAACAATAAAAAAATTAAATCTAACTAGCATTCCTCATTTTTTTGTAATAACTTCTACTAGGTATACTAACTTATACACAATCACTACTCTCTGTATTTGCACTGATACATTACAGAAGCTCATAAGGTTTGATCCGCTTGAGTAATCTTGTCTGGTTGGAATGTGTGCAGGGCCGGATGCTCCCGTGTTTCAGTTTCCGTCCGTCGTGCGCATGACGTCACTCAAGACCTTTAATTAGTTACAAAAAAAACTGTAGAGACGAAGTATGTTCCAAATGAGCTGTTCTATCACCTAAAGACATGAGTTTCGAAATTTGTAATACTTATCACACGAAACTCTTTTTTTTACTGTGAAATTTCTCTTCGAATTATTAAAACGCGATTTTCATGAAAAATGTGCAAGATACAGTAAACCGATAAAGGAACTAATTTGTAAAGCACAAAATTTACTACAACACTTGTCTAGGAGGGGTATGCGGGATTAAATAAAAACGCGAAAACATTTTATAAAAAGTGGATTTTTGATTTATGCAGTTTTTACACAGGCATATATTTCCATTTAAATAGTTTCGAAATAGTCAATACCGGATTTCCAGATCACATTTCATTTCCTACATATCACGTATTCTACATTTTATTATTTAATAATTAACAACTTACTTATTCTTTTTCTTATTTGTTGGAAATTAAACCACAATAATATATGTTTTTGTATTCTTTATTTCCACGCTTTTGTATTTTTCATTTCGACGTTTCAGTAGCGTTCCAGCTACCGTTGTCAAGATGAATTAGATTTTTAAACAATTTTTGGTACATATCAGACACAATGAAAACATTTGACAACTAGACAATCAATAATATTTTGAACTTTGTTGTCAAATTTTATTAAGGTTCATTCACAGTACCTATCTCTGGTAAATTGTAAAATAGAGTACCTATTTTATTGTATGACATTCTAAGATAGTCTATTAGGAATGGAATCCAGTGAAGTGCACGTTCCAGGAACGGTGCTATTGGGATAGCGCTTTTTCGCCTATTTCGTAAATGCTGTTAATAAAGCGCGTCTGTTGTTTATTTTTGTTTTCAAAATATGTATAAAAACTCTTTCTTTGATTTTTCGTCTTATTGTTGGGCTATTTCAATATTATTCTCGCCGAATCCCATCGAATTAATAGATTATTTTTTGAATTCTTGTACGAATTGCACCCAAACACAGAACAACGCATTTTTAAAAGTTTTTATTGTTCATAAACGTCCACAAAATACGCCAATAGGTCTTCAAACTGATCTGAGCTCACTAAAAATCATCAAAAACACGAGTGCTCTTGGGAAATAACATAGATAGTAACATAGATGTATTTATATCTTAGAACATAAAACAGACAGGAAGGAGTCTTGTCACTCATTAGTTGTACAGGAAAATGCGACGGAAGTCGCCATTTGCAACACCCTAATTATGACTCATTTGTGAAGTTGAAGTTTACTGACGTAGATTGTAGGCACGTTTTTTTACATCATTTATTCACCATTGGTTGAATGGCGTCAGTCTCCGCTGCAACGACATGTTGGAGTCATCAGTGTCTATTTCTAAGTTGATTGTTGTTATTAGCAGCTCATCTGATAGTTCCACTTGAAATTTTTTCAATTTCTGACGCTGTTAATAGCGCCGTCAATACCTTGTTACCACATTTTTAATTTATTTCTATTAATTCGTCCATTTCTTTGACTGCTTCAAAAAATCGTTAGTTTTTTGAGGTTAAGCTGTCACTTTGTGAACCACCAAAGTTATCCACCGCCTCGATACAACGGTGGAGTGGTTTGCAATTTTGGTTGATGCAACAGTCATAAATGAACGCGTCATTTCTTCAATCTACAATCCACCAATGGATATGAAAACGCAGTTGGTCGATTGGTGGATCTACCGGTGAATAAGAGAACATGCCTTGTTTATGTAGTTTTTTTGGTGAAAATAAGTTTAAACGAAAGTATTATCAGAAGTATTATTCTATGTTCGTATTTTCATTGCTCCTGGACAATATTGTTTGTGTAGGACATGGGACAGCTTATAGTTTTATATTTAATACATTTCAATAAGCTACAATTTTAAAATTTCACATATCCCATACCCTATACAAACAGTACGCCACTGTCAAAACGAAAACGACTATTCGCCATTTGCAACCTCCTATTTGGACGCAAACTTATTTGGTAAATGCACCTTCCTGTCTGTTTTATGTTCTAAGTTTTATATTGTGGGTTGGAATTGTAGAAGAGGTTTTGGCTGGCGGCTAAAGATAGCTGACATCGAGTATTTAACCAGGTATTGATAAACCCGCCCTAACAACTTAAGTCTTAATTACTTTAACAATTCAATAAAAAAACATGTTTATGTACAATTTAAATTGTTTTAGGTATTGTAATGACAAGAAATTTAGATATCAACACTGCGGAAGTTATTTGTGTATCAACAGGAACTAAATGTGTATCAGGCGAGTACATCAGTATAAATGGAGCCTCTCTAAACGACATGCATGCTGAAATTTTATCAAGAAGATGTTTAATCAATTATTTTTATGATCAATTAGAATTAGCCATAAATAATAAAGCATCTAGTGCCTCCATATTTGAAATGAAAAATGATAAAATATATCGACTCAAAAAAGGTATAGATTTCCATTTATATATAAATACAGCTCCATGCGGCGATGCAAGGATATTTAGTCCTCACGAGGAAAATTCTTCAGTAGATAAACATCCCAATCGAATATCTCGAGGACAATTGAGATCAAAAATTGAATCGGGAGAAGGGACGATACCCGTCAAAAACGCTCCAAATCTACAAACATGGGATGGAATCGTTCAAGGAGAACGATTATTAACGATGTCCTGCTCAGATAAAATCTGTAGGTGGAATGTACTAGGTTTGCAGGGTGCTTTATTATCTCATTATCTCGAACCAATCTACTTGAAATCGTTAATACTAGGAAGTCTTATGAAAGAAAGTCATCTATATAGAGCCATTTGTGGAAGAATAGAAACGAGTTTACAAGGATTGCCGCCGCCGTTTTTATTGAACAGACCAAAAATGTTTAGAATAACATCTTCAGAAGTGCGACAACCGCAGAAAGCTCCTAATTTTTCAGTAATATGGGCTTTAGGAATGGAAGAACCAGAAATAGTAAATACATTAATTGGAAAACCAGAAGAAGGATTATCGGTTGTTTGTAAACAGAGTCTGGCGAGTAGATTTGTTTCTTTATCCGCTAAATTATCCAACGGTACAGAATTACCAACGACTCTAATGGACGCCAAAGAAAGTGTACCTAATTATAACGCGGCAAAAAAAAGTTTGTACGATGCTTTTACCAAGGCTCAGTTGGGGACTTGGGTATCCAAACCTTTAGAACAAGATATGTTCGATATTGCTCCTGCTAAATAGTAATTTACGATTAGGAGAATCGATTTATTTTACTTTTTGTTTGTTTGATGTACCTTTGTAGTATTTTTAAGTATAGATCATAAAGCACACCCTTATAATTCGTTCTGTATACATATTAGAGTAGAAATTCGTTTAACGAAAATTCGGAGTAAAACCTTACTGTTTTTTCATTGTCAATTCAATTGTTTAGTTTGTTTTGATCTAATTTTCAATTATCCTGTAATTTATTTAATATTTTGACAGGTTCGATTTTATTCTTTTCTTCTATATTTACAGGGAGCTATTCACTCATTTGTGTTCCCTTGTTTATTTTTTTCCTCCTTATTTTACTTAGGGCCGCTTTATTCACATTTCAGTAAAGTGTTCCGTAGCGTTACTGAGAGGATTGTCGCCCGTAAGTGTTTATTCATCTCCTAGTAGCGCCAACTATTCAGTAAGTAAAAGCTACTGACGACTTTAACTTACAAATCACTTGGACCTGTCACTAAGGAATTACAGAGGAGATTCTAACCTAAAATTGATCTTCGCGAGTTTTGTGTTTTTACTTAATTTTTTTTAAATGGATGTTATAGACGACATAATTCTTTTTCTTGACGAAATTGACGATCGCCGACCTTATAATAGCCAAAACAGATTTCACCAATGGGACAATTTAAACTGTTGTATGTATGTATGTATGTGTGATTTTGGGGTGACATTCACTGAGACCTAAAAGATCTATTGTGCCCCCTTACTTCTACTCAGTTTCTGAGGAGAGTTTCAGAAACTAGTAGTTCCTTTAGTCCTGTTTCCCGGAGGAATTTTAGGATGTCTGCAGGCTTCAACTTAGGCAAATGTTCCTCTTCTATCCAGTAATCTCCTAGGTGCTGTGCTCTAGGATTCTGGAGTGCTGTGCAGTTGGAAAGTATGTGGATGGAGGTTTCTTCTTCCATTCCACAAAATCTGCATTCTTCTTCCTCCACTATTTTGAGCTTTTTCAGGTGCCCATTCAGGCGACAATGTCCCGTTAGGATCCCTGTCAAAACTCTTAGCGCAATTTAAACTGTTGGGATGATCTTGAATTTTTTCATAGATTTCGTTTAACAAAAAATTCGGTTGTAGAAACTTTAGCCTTCATAGAAGAAAGACTTTTACACCAATCTGAAAGGTATTGTATTGTATTGTAAAAAAGCGTATAATTCAACTATATAAAAACAAGATACACATCTGATGCACAGTATAATGTCATCTGACAAAAAAAACTGTAGAACTCATTAGTAGATTCATATAAATCGCACAAACCACAAAAAATACACTGTTGCCTTATCTCTCACTTAGCGCTAAGTGTTCAGTAAGTTCTGAACGAATAAAATACGCTGAATAAACACAAACTGCTTACGGGTGACCTTTAAGTTTAGTGAACAGATAACTAACGGATACTTTACTGGACAGATGAATAAACCGGCCCTGTATCACAGTTCCAAGTGATTTGTCCTAATTCTTCTAGCTAGCAAATAGTTTGCTGTTATACAGTTTTTGGGTATTTCAATCTTTTTTAATGTATAAGTACCCATTACATGAGAATTAAGCATAATATTTCTCTTTTCATCAAAGATAGTTCATTACTCTGCTGTTTAAAGTTTGATGGCTCCACCTTTTTTGCATTCCTCAAAGTGTTTTGTCCTTCATCTTTTTCTAAGTGAAATTCCTCACTTGTATTATATATTTCTTCCTAGTTTCTCTTAATTATTTTTGTATCTTTTTTTGTTCTAATCTATTTATTACCCGAAATAATTTTTATTTTTTAAGAATAGAGCGTCAAATCGAAATTTTATTTTATAAAATAGTTTTTATTTGTAAATCTCAATTAAAAATATTCATTTTAATAAGTATTTTTTCTGAAGATGATAATGAAATTTATTTTGCATTTACAAATCGGGCTCATTTATGAAATTGATTGTTTCAAATTCTGAACTGCTTCAATAAAAAGAAGGAAAAAATGCATAATCGGATTTTTTTCTTTCAAAACATTTTTTATTCATGAAAATCCTCAATGTAGATATGATCTTATTTCAATATAAAAATAAAACTAGTATCAATAAACTTAAAAAATTAATTTGTATTTTCACTGAAACCTATTACAAGGACTCATCACTAAAAACGACGTTATTGAGAAGGTCCTCTCAAGAGAGTTATTGTTATCTGTTTCCCACAACAAGAGGAAGGGAAAAATAAGTGACAGAAGAAAAATGTGTTCAGACCAAAACTTCAATGGTGAAGCTAAAATGGGCGCACACGAATTTCCGTCAGGATAACCAATCTACCTGTATCATAATTAGGGTACGTTAAGCTGTCACTCGAGTTCCCGTCAGGGAGAAAACTGACCTGTTTAAAAGGTACTTATTTGGGCAGGGATGAGTTGCGCGCAGCGATCATTTTCTTCCTGAATACGAGTAAGAACACCAAAATTAGAAGCCAAATTGCGCGCAACAAGATAAACACATAAAATAAATTGAATGGTTAAGGTATTTGTACATTTATTTCAGGAATAATAAGACACCTAACCCCGCCAGGGTAAACTATTAGGGCAGTCCCGATAACAGAACAGATTAAATAAACTGGACGGCAATTTGAGTGCGGGATTAAGATACCTGCAAGTGTCGGACGGGAACTCATGTGTATTATATTGTTCAATAAGGAACCTGACGGGAATTCTTGTGCACCGGCTAATATAACAATGTATTGTGTTACGGAACAAGGTATTAAAAATTGAATCTACAAAACGCTACATAAAAAAAGCAAATTTTTGGTAAGAATAAAAAATTTCGGTTAAAAGATTAATCGTATAAGTGTTGGATAAAAAAATACACACCCAGTGGGATAAATAAAGAACGTTCGTTTATCATCAGGACGACAGTGACATGAAACAGACTTTTTTCTACTAGCGTGCGGAAAAGTCCACTGAAAATAGCACTGGAAAGTGAAGACTTGGATCCAGAAACATTCTTATTCAATGACAAGTCCTCCACCATAATCTCGTCAATATCTGCTATGAAGGACGATATTTCTGCTAATATGGACGAGAAGATTTCTACCATGAAGAACGATATTTCTGCTAATATGGACGAGAAGATATGGTCACGAACATCTAGAACACTTGTACCAATCTCAGATGAAGAATCGAAAGCAGAGACGTGATGAAACCCTTCAAGAGTATGAAGTGGATATCGCCCGACTAGTCCGATTTGCTTATCCATCAGCACCAGAAAACATGATGGAATGTCTAGGCATCCAGGCCTTCATTGATGGCTTACGTGACCCTGATATGCAGAGGACGATTCGTTTAGCCCATCCCAAGACGTTGGTCGATGCATTGACTGCTGCTCTTGAATATGAAGCAGCCACGAAGGCGTCCGGATATAACAAAGTTAGGACCGTTCAAGAAGAGGGTGACGAAGATAAATTTGACCAGTTAGTCAACTTGATAAAAAGCATGGTAGAACGAAAGCCGAGGAAGATTAGATGCTGGAATTGTGGCGAGCTAGGACATGTACGCAGCTCGTGTAAGCGACCTAGAACTCCAGCAAACCAAGAGCCCCAGTCCCAGGAAAACTAGAATGGGTCGGCCACGAGGGGGCAGCACCGACTCAGGATCGTTCCAAAGACCCTCTCAGATGCCGTAATGACAGTGTATATGTGGATGGCGAAGTGAATGGCAAGAAATATACTCTGCTGGTGGATACTGGAGCAACTAGAACCATTATACGGCCAGAGATACTAAAATCTAAGAATAAGCATCTGCCAACGAGGCTGCGACTCCGGACCGCAACAGGGGAGAGTGCCAATGTTCATGGAGAGACGCAAATCCAATTGGGAATTGGCGAAGAAAGATTTACGCATACGGTAATCGTAGCTGACATCGAAGAAGACGTGATTCTGGGAATGGACGTAATGAATTCACATGGTTTCCAGTTGGACTTTAGAAACAGAACCATCAAGGTGGGTTCCGAAGAAGTATTCCTTCATCCACATGAAAGCAGAACGGTGTTGGCAGCTGTACAGGAAGATACTGTTCTTCCTGCACGAAGCGAAACCATGATAGTAGCGCGGCTACAGGGGATCATGGAAGAAGGTACACCGGTTATGATGGAACCTTGGAACCACGACGAAGAGGTTGGTAAAGGAGTGCTAATTGGAAAAGGACTGGTTACGTCAGCGAAGGAGATCCCAGTACGAGCTATAAACGTGAACGATTACCCAATTACCCTCAAGAAGGAAACCAGAATTGGATGTTGCATACCGGTGACGTCTGTAATTCGTCAAACAACGACAAGCGACAATTCTAATGACAGATTCGAACAGATGTTGTCAATAGCTGGTCAATCCTTGAATCGAGCTGAGAAAAGGAAAATGAGAGAATTCCTCTTGCAGTATCGAGACCTATTCGTACCAAAAGGAGGGAAGACTGGTAGAACAGCAGCCGTCAAACACAAAATCGATACTGGTAATGCCAAGCCAATTAAACAATCAGCTCGAAGGCTACCACAAGCGAAGAGAGAGGAAGCTGAAAGAATAATTAGAGAGATGGAGGAAGAAAAAGTAATAGAACCATCTACTAGTCCATGGGTGTCTCCAGTAGTGCTCGTCAAGAAAAAGGATGGAACTACCAGATTCTGCGTGGACTATCGCCAGCTGAATAACGTGACGAAAAAGGACAGCTATCCTCTGCCTCGGATCGACGATACGCTAGACACTTTGGCTGGCAGTAAAATGTTTTCCACTTTGGATCTGAAGTCCGGCTATTGGCAAGTAGAAATGGACCCAGAAGACAAAGAAAAAACTGCTTTTACTACCGGATCCGGATTATGGCAGTTCAATGTCATGCCCTTCGGGCTCTGTAATGCGCCCGCGACATTTGAAAGACTAATGGAAAATGTACTGAGAGGTTTATCTTGGAAAACTTGCCTGGTCTATTTAGACGACATCGTAGTATTAGGTAAGACATTCGAGGAACACTTGAACAATTTGCAAGACGTATTCAAACGACTTCAAGCTGCTCAGCTTATGTTAAACCCGAAGAAATGTCAGTTATTCCAAAACCGAGTCAACTATCTGGGTCATATTGTGAGTAACGAAGGAGAGGCAGTAGATCAAGAGAAAATTGCTTCAATTAAGCAATGGCCGCAACCAACCGAAAAACATCAAGTCAGGAGTTTTCTTGGACTTTGCACATACTATCGAAGGTTCATAAGGAACTTTGGAGATATTACCAAGCCACTAACTCGACTCACAGAAGAAACAAGAACTTTTCATTGGGATAAAGACTGTCAAACTGCTTTTGAAACCCTCAAGAGACATTTAACAACGGCACCGATACTAGGATATCCGTTACCAGAAGGAGACTTCATTCTTGACACTGATGCAAGCAACGTAGGAATTGGAGGAGTACTCTCACAGATCCAAGGAGGCCAAGAAAGAGTGCTGGGATATTTCAGTAAAGTCCTCTCCAAACCAGAACGAAACTACTGCGTCACGAGAAGAGAACTTTTGGCGGTAGTGAAGTCTGTGGAACACTTCTACCAGTATCTCTATGGGAAGAAATTTTTAATTCGGACTGATCATGCAGCACTCAAGTGGTTGATGCAGTTCAAGAATCCCGAGGGCCAGATCGCGAGATGGATTGAACGACTCCAAGAATACGATTTCAACATCGAGCATCGGGCTGGTGTGAGTCACCGAAATGTCGACTCCCTGTCTAGACGACCGTGACAACCAGACTGTTCCCACTGCAACAAGGTGGAATCTAAGGAAGCTGCAGTTTCAAGAACTACAATCAGCAATGAAGAATGGTCACCCACCAGGATTAGAGAAGATCAAGAGAATGATCCACACCTAAAGATGATCCGGCAATGGAAGCAAGAAAATCGGCGACCTACCTGGCAAGAAGTGTCAAGATTTTCACCAACACTGAAGGCATATTGGGCTCAGTGGGACTCCCTTATCCTGGAAGAAGGCCTGTTGAAACGAATCTTAGAAAACGATGATGGTTCCGAAAATAGACGATAAATAGTTATTCCGAGATCGAGAGTAGCTGAGGTACTGAGGAAATTACACGACAGTCCATCAGGAGGTCATCTGGGAGTGAAGAAAACCCTTCAGCGTGTCCGTGAAAGGATTTATTGGATGAACAGCTCCGACGATGTGAAGGACTGGTGTAAGAAGTGTACGAATTGTGCTACGAGTAATGGACCACATCGCAAGAGAAAGGCTCCCATGAAACAATACAATGTTGGAAGCCCATTCGAAAGGATTGCATTAGACCATTTCCGACGACAGAAAATGGTGGTAAATACATTCTGGTCGTGATGGATTATTTTACCAAATGGGTAGAAGTTTACGCGATTCCGAACCAAGAGGCCACAACGGTCGCGGATGTATTGGTAAAAGAATTCATTAGCCGATATGGAGTGCCCTTGGAAGTTCACAGCGATCAGGGAAGGAATTTCGAAAGCCATGTATTCCAGGAAATTTGTGAGAAGCTGGGAATGAAAAAGACCAGGACAACGGCGTTGCATCCACATTCAGACGGAATGGTCGAAAGAATGAACAGGACCATAGGAAAATACCTGTCCAAAGTAGTTTCCAGCCACCAAAAAGATTGGGACCAGTACCTTTCCCTATTTGCATTGGCGTATCGATCTGCCATCAATGAGTCCACAGGTGAAACACCTGCAAAAATCGTATTTGGACGCGAAATGCGACTTCCTTGTGACCTGGAATTTGGTTGTCGTCATGGAGAAGATCTAGCGGGAGAAGACTACGTGATCCAGTTGAGAAAAAGGATGGACGATGTACACGAATTGGTTCGAACGAATCTCCAAGTTGCCAGCGACAGAATGAAAAAACGGTACGACACGCAGGCTACAGAAGGCAGTTTTAAAGAAGGGGACAGAGTATGGTTGCACAACCCAACGAGGAGAAAAGGCTTTTCTCCAAAACTACAAAAATCTTGGGAGGGTCCATACTTAATCAAGAAGAAGATCAACGACGTCATCTATCGCATAAGTAAGATTCCCAATGGAAAACCGAAAGTAGTCCACCAAAATCGGCTAGCGCCATTTGAAGGAGACCATGACCAAGAAGAAGGAGTAAACCATATCCGGGAAGATCCTGACCCTGCCTTCGAAGAATTTATGGGCGCATATGGAGGTACCGGTAAAGCGAGATTTGGAGTTACTACAGAGCAACGACAAGATTTGTTCACGCTTCCGGAAGACTATTCACTGGCACACAACATCCCAGCCAATACCAAAAATGCACGAGGTTTAGCATTCGTCTTTCGAAAGAAGTTTGGACAATCAGAAAAACTTTCAGAACAGATTCCAACCCCTGGCAAGACACTGAAACTCAAACACAACACACGACACATCTTCTATCTCGTAACAAAGGACGAATTTGAGGATCGATCCACCTACCGGAATGTGTGGGAAGCGCTACGAAGTCTTCGAGACCACGTGCTGGAATCCAACGTGAAGAAACTAGCAATGCCTAAGATAGAGAGCAACCAGTTGGATTGGCGAGTCATTAGGAATATGGTGGAAGTGATCTTCGAAGATACTGATGTCCACATTTTAATCTGCAGCTATTCCCCACGTAATCAGTATCCGATGAAGACAGTACCCTGTTATTTCCATACGACCGGAAAGTGTAGGAATGGATCCAGTTGCCGATTTAAACATCCAGTCCCGGCTACACAAGAGTTCCAGGAGAAACTTACTGTTAAGGAGGGGGCAATGTTACGAACTCACTAATTCCGAAGCCGGTCCTGTCGCAAACGATGAATGCGATCGTTCTTTCGCAGGTAATATCCAGACTTTTCTAGAAATGTACCAGGCCATACAATGGTTTATCGCGAAATTTCTAGAGTTTCGAGGGACTAGGTATATATAGCGGGTTTTCGAGTGAATGGAGAAGTTGTTCAGTATACAGTGAATCGGTAAACAGTTTCAGTATACAGTGAGTGAACAGAAGTGAATATAAATAGTGTTGAATATAAATTAGGACAATTATTATACCGAGTGTAGATAAATTAATAGACATTAAGTAGTGTGTATATAAATTAAGATTATTATAGTGTGTAAGTGTTTCTTTAATAAATCGATAGTAATTAGCCATAGTGAGTGTATAATTTCATCCCACGTTAAAAACTGTTTAAATAAATAAGAAAAACATTACAATATATTTTGATTCACAATTTTTATTAAAGTAATAGCTTTTATTTTTTACACGACTCATAATGAGAAGCATTAGAGAGTGCTCTAATTTTTATTCAAATATAATTATTAAATAATACAAATTTTTTTTATTAAACTCTAGCTAGGCATAACAAATAATAATAAGCATTTTTTTCAAATTATAATGTATTGCTCAATCTGTAAATCTCTTCTTCCTGGCTTTTGCCCGAGCAAAATCAGCAACTATGTCATCGTAATCAATTTCTTGAACTAGTTGAGCTTCAATAGACAGTAATGCCAAAGCATTAAGTCTGTCTTGGCCCATACTTGCGCGTAAATAAGATTTAACCCTTTTCAAGGTGGAAAAGATCTTTCTCCTGAACAGTTGGTAGCGGGAATACTCAAAAAATACGCAGAGCAATGTCTACATTCGGATAAACATCTGGAAGTTTTCGAGAATGCAATACATTTTATATTTCTTGTGCGGATCGTACATCTTCCGTATTTGCTAGGGAATCTTTGAGCTGACATTGTAAATGAATACATTAATTCCCTAATGTTTCTTCCAAATCATTAGGATACTTTTTAACTAATTAAAATAATTAATTAATTAAAATAATTTTTTTTTTCGATTAAGATAAAAATTAAATTAAATTTTCATTTTTAAAATTTGATATGGAATTAATATGATTTAAATTGCGATATCTTTTAAACGCGTCGTTCAATTTTGATCCGGTTGGCGGCATTCGACACAGTGTTTTGAGCACAAAAAAACATATGTGAAGCTTAAAATCGATTGGTTCAGAAATTTCAAAGTTATTTCAAGAAAACGGAAAAAAAAAAAATTCAATTTTTATTTTTTGAATATCTTTGAAACCGCTCGACCGATTGACTCAAAAAACCAATCAGATCTAAGTCTTGGTGAACCCATTCAAACACCGTGTCACGGGTCTCAATCGGTTGATTCGTTCTTGAGATATCGTACGACAAAAATTTTGTTTACAACGCTGAAACTACTCAGAATATCTTACTAGGACCTCAAAACGTGAAGATCCGATGATAACAAGATTTTTGAAAATCGAGGTGAAAACAATAACTTCCCTATTTTTTTTTTAATCTTCGATTTTCAAAGA
Source organism: Galerucella tenella (assembly GCA_910591685.1). Lineage (NCBI taxonomy): Eukaryota > Metazoa > Arthropoda > Insecta > Coleoptera > Chrysomelidae > Galerucella > Galerucella tenella. The sequence continues at coordinate 11,276 of CAJUYH010003667.1, read as the reverse complement.
AAAAGCGGGAAGTTAAAAACCAATAAGTGATTTCAATATGTAATGTAAGAGTAATCTCATCAAAGATACAAAAGTGAAAAGTCATTTAGTACCTAATTCGCAAAGAAGCTTATCAATTCGATTGTTTCTTTTTAATAACGTTATTCGATAATTAGACTATAATTGATTTCATCAAAATATTAATAATGCACCCTCAAATTGAAAAGTCAATAAAAAAATGAAGTATTTTATAGTCCATAGAAAATTTTTAATAAATTGAAAAAAAACAGAGCCAATTTAAGAATACATTTTTGGTATATTTCTTCGGCTCTTAAATTTTAACGTTCTGAAAATTTTGCCGCCCCCCAAATCGCGCCTCCCTAGGCCCGGGCCTATGCGTTAATCCATCACTGGACATTTATAGAACAAATTTTGTACAGAATAGTTATATTTATTTTTTCTACGACCGTGCGTTTTAACCCACTTTCCCGCACGCATTTTAGTTTTGAAAGTGTCACTTTCCCGCACTAGTGCGGGAAGTAAAATTATGCAAATTTTGACCTTATTAGATAGTTTTGTACTTCGGAAGTTATAACTATTGTTACAACAGGTAAATAAATATTTACGGAATAGTCCATCAAATAAAATATACATCTTTTCTAGCTTTTTGTTGCATTTTTAATTTTTTGAAAATATAAAATAATGAAGATATTTTGATATAACCCTGTACATTCTTTAAAGTAGTATCACAAAACAACTTTCAAACCACCCGGGTTTGATATGAGGAAAATATATCAGATGAAATTCTTTCATCTACAAATGACTTAAAACCGTTGCCGTCACCTTCAGCGTCATCTTTATGTGACCTGCAACCGTTGCCATCCTCATCGACGTCATCTACTCACCAGTTAACACCAAATAACTCCACTGGACCGGCAATTTTAAGTAATTTACAGAATGCAACAAATTGAGTTTTTAATATTAATAATTATAATAATTAGTAGTAGTTTTTTATATATTATATGTTGAAATAAAATAATTTTTTTTAAATGGATTGGTATACTTTTTTGTATATACGGTCGTAGAAAAAATAATGTTCCTAACTCATGTATAAAGTGTCTTTCTCACCCTTGACCGCTTGCCAACTGCAGTCGCGTGAGGGAAATTATCACTTTCCGCACTTGTTAGGAAAATAACTATATCATATTTATTACTTTAGTATATATACATAAAATTGCTATTGGCATAACCTTGCTATAATTATAATTGTAAGTAAAGACCAGCATGCACAGATTTAAAATATCCATTGTGCTGGTTAAAGGCTTAGTAAACTTGTATAAGGAATGTATATTGTTAAGTAGCTAAGTACCTTATTGTAATTTACTAAGCAAATAAATTTGATTATTCTGTATTCCATAGTTCATATTGGTTCGTATATCATCGCAACCGCTGGAAGCTAGCCTACCGAGAGTGTTGCCATTTTCGCTATTTTTACGTTATTAGCACTTGGACGGGTAGAGAAACGGCAACTGTGTTGAGTAACACGTGTTTCGAGAGAGATGTTTGTGGAATCTAGCCTCAGGGCACTGTTATCAGATTCTAAAATAAGTAGTGAAAACGGGGAATTAATTGTGAAATTAAAGATTTTTAGATAAACCTCCTCCTCCTTCGAGCAGCCGCCACTGCTTTACTGTGCAGTGAGAATTTTATCTTTCATGGCGATTAAAACGGATAAACGTTCACTTACCAGGGTGATTTAAAATCATCTAGCAATAATTGTTATTGTAACCTATTCCGCTTAGTGGGAATTGAAATAAAAAAGGGAATATCATCAGGATATTTAATTGGTGAATCTAAACATAATTATAAAAAGAACTGGTACCTAGCAAAAATGAAAGTTACATCAAAAAGTAATAATGTAGTAAGCTACAGATGAGACTAGTAGGTATAAAAATTAACAATAAAATGTTTGCCAATGCCAACTTAAATAGGTATTCTAATATAAAATGTATAGAGGTCGTTACAGGTTGTTTTAAATCGGAGGCTATCAAAGAGTACCAACCTACCTAACAGTAAAATACGGGTACTGGGAAAAATAATTATCGCGATTCGAAAATTGAGAGAATCGATACACGAACCATCCAAACCCAAAGGCGTTTAACCAAATGAGTTAAAATCTATGAATTTTGAAATTCTTTCATATTGAATAGCCCCCTAACAACTCAATTAAAAAATTGTATTTAAGTAAATGTTGTGAAATAAAATATACCTGCCGGTTTTCAAAGATGTTCTAAGATATTTAATTTTATGTTAGGTTTCATTGATTGTTTCGAAGAATATCTATTTTTTATATCCCGGTTCGCAAATTTAATTGTAAAATAAATCCGCAGCCTAATATATAGGTTTAAAAAATATTTATGAGGAAACTGTTTACAAGGATGTGTAAATAGTAAATTTTCATATAATTTTCTAAGGGTCGCTCCAACGTTCTCGTAACAATTAATGTTATTAAAATTTTCAACAAAGATTATTTCTAGTTGTTTAACATATTCTACGGAGCAAGGCAAGGGAGGTAGGGGTGATGGTGAAGGGAAAGAAAATTCGGATGGAGGAAGCGGTGAAATATCTGGGGGTGTGGTTGGATAGCCAATTATCCTTCAAAACCCATATGTTGAAAGCTGCACAGAAGGCAAAAGTAAGGGCAGCGTGGCTGGGAAGATTGATGGGTAATGTGAAAGGACCGGGAGAATGGAAGAGGAGGATAATTGGTAGGACGGTGGAGCAGAGTATGCTGTATGGCGCTGAAGTGTGGGGTGAGAAAGCAGGGGTGAATGCGAGGGTTAGACCACTCCTGCGGGTGCAAAGGGGAATACTTTTGAGGGTGGTGCAGGCGTACAGGACAGTGGGTGGACTGGCAGCAGCAGTGCTGTCACGGTCCTATCCATTGGATCTGATGGCTAGAGCCAGACAGAAACGCTGGAGGGGTGCGAGCAGAGAGGAAGTACAGGAATGGATGGATGAGGAAATGGAGAAAAGGTGGGATGAGTATGAGGGCGCGCTAAAAGGAGAAATTGGGTGGACCGGAAATTTGGGGAGGTGAACTACTTCTTGACGCAGGTGCTCACAGGGCATGGGTCAAGAGTGGGTTACCTTCACAAGATTGAGAAGAGAGAAACTGGAGTGTGCGAGAGATGTGAAGTGGAGGATGATGTGGGACATGTGTTTAGATGCTGGAAGAATGAGGAAGTTTTGAAGAAGTTGGAGAATAAACTGGGAGAGGCGGTGTATTGGGAAAATATGGTGGAGATTATGTTGAGGGGCGAGGAGGAATGGATGGAGATAAGTGTCGTAGTAGAGAGCATGATAAGGGAAAGAGAAGGACTCGCTATGGCATGAGAAAGGTGGGAGTGAAAGAAGGAGGAAGATGAGGGAGAGTGTGTGAGGGACCGCCGCCCGTCTTGAAGTATGCTAGGGTAGTGATTCCAAGGCGGGAGTAACGGCGAGTTTGAGGTGGGTTTGGTTGGTAGGAATCTCCGTGGGGATGAGTCCAACACTGTCTGGGTACTGGTTAAGGACCCAGTCGAACATGAGTTTCCCATTCTACAATATTACTAGGAGGTACATTCAGACCTCCATAGTTTTTAGAAGTCGAATATGCTTTATGCTCTAAAAATACATCCGCTTCTTTTGGTAATGTATTTTCAACATTAGGTATATTGTACTTTGTGCAAGCACTACAAGAGTGTTGCAGCAAACATTTCCTTAATAGATAGCCAGAAATGTAAACTATAGCATTGCCATCCGTACTTGAAAGATTTCTATAGTCGCACGTGAAAACTGTTAAAGAGTTATTATTTGTCAATATAGGTACATCGATATTTTTATATTCTTCTAGCATATCAGGAGATACATTGAGCAAAACTGTATTAATATCTTTAATACAATTGGCACCTTCAACCTCATTAAAATATTTTAGAGAAAATAATTTCTTGAATGCCCTACAAAATTGAATTGGGGTTGGATTTCTCAAGTTTCCGCAACAATTTCTTACCAGACCAAAAAAATTCAATGCAATCCTGATTAAGGTTCCTTGTTAAAAGAAATGAATAAATCCTGCATTTTAAGGTTTCCCATAAAGACAGAGCAGAGGTAATAGTAATTTTCCAGCCATTTATAAAGTGCATAGTATTGTTTATACATTTTTCCACGTATGTTACCTTTCCATCATTCTGTTTGCAGAACCAAACACAAAACACTAAGTACGTAAATGTTTATTTTATTTCTAAAGGAAAATTCGCTCACTCAAAAAGACAACTGGTATATTTCTTTACATATCCCTACGACGGACAACCTGTTTATGCATATCGCGCGTAGGAGACTTACGGTGCTCTATTGGACAGAGTAGAATTCAATGAGACCTCTGGCGGAAAAAATTGTAACTGTCGCAACGAGTAAAATACCGTAAGACCTTACAACTTTGCCCACGAAAATATTGTTTTCGGTTAATATATTTTTGTGAGATTTTTTTTTTTTTGGTAATTGCGCTTACCCCAAAAGTTATGTTTTTACATCAAGAATCATTAGTTCCAGTGTTGTTTCGATATCTTCATATCTTCATAGGAAGTATCCGAAAAAATAAAATAAAATGGGGGTGGGCAAAGTTGTCAGCAAAATTTTCAACTATGCCCACTCATTTAAAAATCATCGTTGAGTAATTTTAAAACATTTTATTACAACTTTGCCCTCATATTATGTTTTTTTAAAAGTTTCCGCATGTATGAAAGTTAAAAAAACGGCTGAATACTTATAATAAACGGTGTTTTTATTAGAAAAAATAGAAAATATCACAAAAACTTAAAACAAATTAACAGTTTGTTTTCACTCATAAACCACTAAATAAACATTTTTTCATAGAAAAATAAAAAAAATAATACAGTTTCATTGCTGAACAAAAAAAACGTAGCCCTTTCATTTAAATATTAAAAAAATCAACAATATTTTGGGAACTCATATTTTTACTCTTCAGAGCATGAACAGCCTGTGAAAGTGTTTGCTTACTATAGTTTTTATAATGGCGCGCTCCCAACTTTCTCCTATCAGTACCTACCACGTGCCATACTCCAAAAATATAAATCAGTTTTCATTTTAAGCATTACTATAATTATCCTACAGTATTATTATTATTGTTTATAAACAAAATAAGCCATTTGAAGTGAAAAAAAAAACTTTTTCTCGAACGAAAAACTCCGAAAATTCATGTGACAACATTGCCCACTTCTTCTTATCGCCAATAAGGACTTTCTAATACACTCAGTAGAAATTTCACAAAATCACGTTGGTAACAAAACATCAAGGTAGGTACGCCCATACCAAATTTTGTGAAATATTATTGATAAACAAAGTCACAGCAAACCTTAGCTTTTCATGTTCAAAATCGACAAAAACCAGCCTAAATTACCCTAACTGCTTCCGAAGAGCAACACAACCTAACAGTGGTTAGTGCATTACTGAGAGTTGAAATGACTTGCTAAGGAACGTTTGCGACCGTTGGAACGATTTTACAATGTTTCCGGAGTTATAAAAAAAAACATGTTTACAATCTTACATATGGGGAAAGTTGTGACCTCTGGGCAAAGTTGTGAGGTTTTACGGTAATTCGTTTTTCATTGTTTTTATATTATATTCAAGTCAACGTAATTACCGTAAATTCGTACTTTATTTGTTTAATTTTGTGTCAGTGACAAGTTTAAAACTGTGTTTTTCTATTTAACTCAACTGTCATCCATTCTGAGGTAATATTTTATATAATCAGAGATATTATGGAAGAGGTTATGTTATTCTATTTTTGGTTTCATTAGAGATCAAAGAGAAAATAAGTCGGTATTAAAGATTAAAAATATTACTCAATACAAACCTACCTTCCCTGCAACCTTTGTAGATATAATTATATCAAAAATAAAATAAAAACACGAAATCAGACCTAAAACTAAACAGTTAATTGAACGCTTGTTGTACTTTTCACTCAATACAAACCTACCTTCCCTGCAACTTTTGTCGATATAATTATATTAAAAATAAAATAAAAACACGAAATCAGACCTAAAACTAAACAGTTAATTGAATGCTTGTACTTTTCACAAATATCAACCATACCTATTACTCCAAAAATAAAAATATTAGGAGTCAAAATTTAGTTTAACAACACAAAATAAGAAAGAAAGAAAGACATTTATTCATCCACAAAATTTACACAAATTTTACGAACAAAAAATGTATAAAACTTATCGGACTAGTCACATTATGACATATGGCAAATTTAAATATAACATTAGCATATAGGTATGTATATATATATATATATATATATATATAACCAAGACGGTCTTCCCTCAAAAATACAGATATACGCATCGTACTTCCCTCTTATATAACCAACTTCCCTCCGGTTTTGGAGGGAACAACGTTCAGCGTTAAATTTGAATTTAAACAGTTACTCAACCTCCTACCAACCAGCTAAAGAAAAATGTTGTGGAGGGTGGTTTACATGGATTTACCTTGAAAGTGCGTGGATTAGTTGGACGTTTCACCGTTGGCGTTATAATCGTACTTGGAGGTTAAACATTATGTGTTATGTTCCCTCCATTGTGTTTTATATAACTGAGGTTGAAATACTCGATTTTGTTCCCTCCGAAATTTGGCAACACAGCTTTTGAGTGTGAATACTGTGAGTTAGTTTACTGGTAAACATGACTTCAAGAAGCCGATTACTTGTTGCATTAGCTCGTAAAAAAAGTAAGTGCGATTTACTATTGTAATGTTTTTCTTATTTATTTTGAACTGTTTTTACCGTGGGATAAAATTATACACTCACTATGGCTAATTACTACTGATTTATTAAAGAAACACTCACACACTATAATAAACTCAATTTATATACACACTACTTAATGTCTATTAATTTATCTACACTCTGTATAATAATTATCTATCTATATAATATCTAATTTATCTTCAACACTATTTATATTCACTCACTGTATACTGAAACTGTTTACCGATTCACTGTATACTGAACAACTCCTCCACTCACTGGAAAACCCGCGTATATATAGTCCCTCGAATCTCTAGAACTTTTTTGACTATACCACCTCTGCGTATATTTTATAATCCCAGAACATTCGCGATAAACCATTGTACGCCTTCAAGAACAGTCTTCTTATTACCTGCGAAAGAACCTTTCTAGAAAGGTCGCATTCACAGAGACAGCAGATTTTAAATGCAAATTGACGCTTAGTAAAATTTTTAATTCATTATATATTGTAACTTATGCCAAAAAAAAACATTCTCAACTTTCGCGCCTGTTCTTGAAATACGTAAAAATATGAACAAAATTCGGTATTTTCATGTTTTAGATTGCATGAAATATCCGGGCTAATGGATGAGTTTAATTTTGTCGAGTCTACTTTTCTGAGATATTCATTGACGAAGTGATATGTGATATGCTTTGTGGATTATATGAATTATCCATTTATAATGTTACGAACTCACTGATTCCGAAGCCGGTCCTGTCGCAAACTATGAATGCGACCTTTCTAGAAAGGTTCTTTCGCAGGTAATATCCAGACTGTTCTGGAAATGTACCAGGCCATACAATGGTTTATCGCGAAAGTTCTCGATTTATAAAGTATACGCTGAGGTGGTATATTCAAGAATTTTCTAGAGATTCGAAGGACTATATATACGCGGGTTTTCGAGTGAATCAAGAGTTTTTCAGTATACAGTGAATCGGTAAACAGTTTCAGTATACAGTGAGTGAACAGAAAGTGAATATAAATAGTGTTGAAGATAAATTAGGACAATTATTATACCGAGTGTAGATAAATTAATAGACATTAAGTAGTATGTATATAAATTAAGTTTATTATAGTGTGTAAGTGTTTCTTTAATAAATCAATAGTAATTAGCCATAGTGAGTGTATAATTTTATCCCACAGTAAAAACTGTTTAAATAAATAAGAAAAACATTACAATGATAACAGTGTACCTACTTATAACGGCTTCACCGTAAATTTGATTTCAGCAAAAAAGACTTGCGCTTTGGAATGATTAATCGTTTATTTCAATGTTTTTGTTTTGAAAATTCTTATAAACAGGGTGTTTCATTAAGAATTGTCCATATAGTAACTGGAGAAACCTTAGCACGAAATATGATGATTTAGGTCAAAACATTTTAATAAAACATTCTTTCTAACCGAGATATATTCTAAAATTCTAACCCATAGTTTTGACACCTTCCAATATTTTTTGTTCATGCTTGGCAAAGAGTGAAATAGTTATTGACTCATGTGAATTTACGACTAGAATTAACAAATTTGATTATCAAGGTGGTTAAATTATCAACGACACTCATATGAAATAAGCAATAAAGCAAAATTGGATATTTTAAACATTACCTTTAAATGCAAATAATTCGAAAACTACTCACTCTATCGCATTGAGACAGGAGGATGATATTTACATAGAAAGTTACGATGAATCAAAAACACATGCTGAAACGATTATTACGACAGTGGCGTAGATTGTAGGGGGATAACAAAAAGTATCCATCCCTACCGCACGCCTCTGGCAATCGGGGAAAACTTTCTTTCACCACCTATTAACCTAACATATGTAAACTGTTTGCCAAGTATTAACAAAAATATTGAAAGGTGTCAAAACTATGGGCTGAAATCATTTGAAATATTCAAAATAAAACCCCACGGTTAGGAAGAATATTTTATTTAAATGTTTTGGCTTGAATCTTCATATTTCGTGTTAAGTTTTCTCCAGTTACTATATGGACAATTCTTTATGAAACACTCTGTATATACGATATAATTATATTTTCATATTACCTACCTATAGCCTAGTCAAAAAATAGAAAAAACTTGAAAATTTAAATCGACTTATTTTTTATTTGAACATTTTTCTGTGCTTTCATTCAAAAATTTTCACTCGACGATTTCCCGGAAAATCACATGCCTAGCATCGTAAAGTTTTTCTCATGTTAATCACAACCCTTTTTGTGGTTTTTTTGGTCAAATACTCAATTTTAGTGAAATACCAAAATATTTGAGAATAAAAATCAAATAACCTTAAATTCAACTGTGAAGCTTTTATTTTACCGTTATACTGATAAACCATTCCTTCATAATAACTGATCCGAAATACTCAAAATATATGAGCGCACTTACTAGTTTCAAAAATAACTGATTCGATAATTGTAATATATATAATGAGAAAGCAAAAATAACACGTAGTACCCTCCACAATGTGGCAACTGCGCTGGAGGGATATATGAGTAATAATTGCTTATGAAATATATAGCGTTGGAGGGAACTACCACTGGATAACATGTTTGAAATATATTGAAATTTTACTGATTAAATTTATTACCCCTCTCTTGAGGTACATATAAAGACTCCTCCCCCAAATATGTATATACAGGCTTTTTTCTATAATTGAAGTATATATACTGGAAGTCGGTCCGTCCGCAGTTTATCGTGGAGGGAAGAATGACGAAGCTATACATATATACATATATATATATATATATATATATATATATATATATATATATATAAAAAAAAAATAAATAAAAATTTAAAAATTGATCCAATCAGAAATATCTCACAGTTGCTACAAAATTCCTAAGAATTTAAAAACTCATCAACACAGTAGAATGTTTTATCCATTAAAAATGTATAGACGGTTTGGCGGAAACATCTACTCGAAATATTGTTTTTCTCTCAAACCTGTACTTATTGTACTAAAGCACAATCGAAGAAAAAGCAAAAGTTTTACAAAACACACGCTGAAAATAACTAAAAGAGCAAACTAAAACCACTTAAATATCAAAGGGGTTATACGGCAGCTGATTTGTTTTACTCGTTGCTAAAATGACGTTGACATTTCAGAGCGCCATCTATCGAATTCTACTTTTCCCAATACACAGTAGCATACGATATTCGAGCGAGATAGGCATAACGAGGGGAGGAGCTTAGAGTGATCCTTCTTGTCTTGTTAATGTTCGTTGATAATACCACAGAGTACACCATCTAACAAGAGGCGAAAGAAAGTAGTTTTCGTGATCGCAAATTTGTGTGCACATGCGTGAATTAATTAGTTTATCTGTCAATGTCAGGTCGACACTTCCGTTCATTGCCCTCAGTTCACTGTCTATTATTTTAAGATTAGGTTAAAATTGAGCCACTTCTCATTACACACATGAGATTAATAATAAGGTGTTCTCATGTTAGTAGTTAAAAAAATATTTTATAGGCCTAATTGGGACAACACTACTATTTTTCTTAGTGTAGTGTTACTTTTCTCAGTGTATCAAGTAGTTTATGTGTCAATGCCTCGACGTATTTCCGCTCAATATCCTGTAAGTCCGACTTCAAAGGAACCGACAAAGCTTTCGTCTCTTGTTAGATGGTGTACTCTGTGATAATACTCAATAGTTTATTTAGTGTTGGTTCTATTATGATGATTATGGATAAACAAAAATACATTGTCATTATAATAATAATAATAATAATAATAATAATAAAATGTCTTTATTTAACAAATATAAAAAAAAAAAAAAAAAAATACAATATTTGTTCCAAGGAGGCGAAGATTAGCTCAGAGCTACTCTTTAACTCTTAACCTACTTGGTTAACACAAACGTACAAAATGTTCTATATAATACAAAAAAAAAATATACTACAGGTGTTGGTTACATAAGACACCTACAATAAAACTAAAATAAGATAAGAAACACACAACATAAATGTAATACTATAATTTGCTAATCATTGCCCAGAAAAAAGGAAGTCCTTAACAGTACGACGGAATCCAGTCAATGATGAAATTGACATAGTTGTGATGAAAGAATTATAATACTTGACCAAATTATAAGTAAAACAACGCTCAAACAAAACAGAAGAGTGAGGTGGCATTGTGAGAGTATTATGACGGATATTTATAGTGTGTGTAGTTTTTCTAAAAACGACTTTTTCATACAAATAAGATGGAGTCTCGGATTTAAATAAGCGGTATATGAAAACTAAGAAATTCAGTTGAAATAGGTTATTCGTCTTCAACCAATTAATATGTGTGAAACAAGGTGTTATATGGTCATACTTCCTTTTATTACATATAAATCTACAACATGTGTTCTGAACACGCTGTATTTGATTTTGGGAGTCTTGATCTAAACATGGGTAATAAACTATGTTACAATAATTAAAAATTGAAAGCACCAAGGACTCACA
>CAJUYH010003666.1:10995-42000 GCA_910591685.1 Galerucella tenella | reverse complement strand
ACTCTTTCATACAATGGGCTGTTTCAACCATATATGAGGTTGGCATTTCAATGCTACACAAAATTTTGAAAAATACTCACTGGTTTTGGATTCAGCTATATATAGTGTACTTCCGGGACATCTGTCGGATTAGATCCAATTTGACAGTTTGCAGAAATTGGGGCTTGGACCTGTCATTCTATGGAGGTTGAAGATAGAAATCGCATTTTCACGTTGAAGGAAGTGGATTTAAAATGATTGAAAAATAATGGTTCATCTCCAGAAGAATAGTCATGGAACAAAGCCAAAAATCGATAATTGGATAATAATTATACCCTTTTGACGAAATTTGGTATATGCTAAGATTATTGTGGAACTCCGATTTTGTGGAAATACACAAACTTCATAAAACTTCCAAGTGAAGCTTTTTAGGTGAAAATGACCCGGATGTTAGTACTAGCGAGAAAAATTGAGCGGTCCTGAAATGCTAAACTCTTTCATAGAATGGGCAGTTTCTACCATTACATAAGGTTGGCATTTTAATGCTACCTAAAATTTTGGAAAATACTCACTGGTTTTGGATTCAGCTATATCAGGGTGTCCCACGACGAGTTAAAACTAAACTAAAATATTTTCAAAGATGGCCGATTCCCGGTCGAGTGTAACTTTGTTATTTTGAATCAAACACCCTGTATATTAATACATTTTTAAAATCTACGTAATTTTTTTTTCAAAAAATGCATACTTTTCGAGTTATTAATTTTTTTGTAAAAAATTTGACCGTTGCTGACACTTATAAATTATATTTTTACGAGGATACCCTTAAAGATATGAAAATGGTTCCTGCTCCGTTGCTCCAAGCAGGGTCAGACGTATTTGAATCTATGTTAAAAAAATTTCAATTTTATACAGGGTGTGTATTAAAAGTGTTCGAAGTTTAACTTATTTCTTTATTTTTTTAAATAGAACTACCCGGTTTTTTCTATTTTAATGCATTCAGGGGTAAAAAATAAGGCAAATTCATGAATACTTTCCTATACCTAAGCCTTACCGTTATCCAGATATTAAATGTTTTTTGTAAATTTTTAGAGATGCAGGTATTGCAGGTGTGGTCTAAATTTTATTTTGACCCGTTAATACAAGCAAGAAATAAAAACGTATTTTTCCTTATCTTGTCAAGGTTTGTGGAAAAAATCGAATCAAATTGTATTTACTAATCCTATTCCAACTCTCAGTCGTTTCCGAGATATTTGAGGTTTTGAATTATTAATGTATTTTTTAAAAAGTTTTAATTTTTTTTGTATACTTTAAGTAGGCTTTGTGATAAATGACACTTATTTAACTGTCATTAGTAAATTGTTGATACTCTCGAAAATCGTTAAAATTTTATCTATCAACGGGTCGAAATAAAATTTAGACCTCACTTGCATCTCTAAAATTTACAGAAAACATTCAATATCTGGATAACGGTATGGTATGGGAAAGTATACATGAACTTGCCTTATTTTTTACCCCTGATTGCATTAAAATAGAAAAAAACAGGGTGGTTCTATTCAAAAAAATATAGAAATTTTGGTATTTATGAAGTTAAACTTCGAACACTTTTTATACACACCCGGTATGAAATTGAAATTTTTCCAAAATAGATTCAAATACGACTGACCCTGCTTAGAGCAACCGAACAGTAACCATTTTCATATATTTAAGGGTATCCTCGTAAAAATATAATTTATAATTGTCAGCAACGGTCAAATTTTTTACAAAAAAATCAATAACTCAAAAAGTATTCATTTTTCGGTAAAAGTTTTCAGACAAAAGTGTACTAAAATTTTACGTAGATTCCAAAAATGTATTAATATACAGGTTGTTCTATTCAAAATACCAAAATACATTCGACTTCCGGTAGAACCGGATGTCGGCTATCTTTTAAAATATTATAGTGTAAGAGATCGTATCCGTAAACTAAAACTTAGAAATTTTCATGATGTTACTATGAGTATTGGGCAATATACAGATAGCTTTAACTCGTCGTGGGACACCCTGTATACTGTACTTCCAGGACATCTGTCGGTTAGATCCAATTTGACAATTTAGCAGAAATTTGGAGGTTAGACCTGTCATTCGGAGGGAGTTGAAGATGGAAGTCGCATTTTCACGTTGAAGGAAGTGGATTTGTAATGATCGGAAAATAATTGATTATCACCAAGGCCGAATATCAATATTTGGATAATAATTATCCCCTTTTGACAAAATTTTGTTAGTAGGTATATGCTAAGATTATAAAATGCCGAGTTTGTGGAAATACAAAAACTTGAGACTTTCCCAATGATGACTCAAAGTGAAGCCAATGAGATCAAAATTACTTGGATGCTGGTACTAGCAAGAAAAATTGAACGGTCTTGCAATGTTAAATTTTTCCATACAATGGGCTGTTTCAACCATCACATAAGGTTGACATTCTAGTACTACCTACTCAACATTTTGAAAAATACTCACTCACTACTACAAAGCCAAATATCAATAATTGGATAATAATTATCCCCTTTTGACGAAATTTGGTTAAAATATGCTTAAATTAAATAAAACCACGAGTTTATGGGAATACATGAACTTCATAAAACTTTCCTAATGATGGCTCTAAGTGGAGCCATTCATGTGAAAATTACACGTATGTTAGTACTAGCAAGAAAAATTGAACGGTCTTGCAATGTTCAACCCTTTCATACAATGGGCTGTCTCAACCATATTTTTCACAGAGTTGGCATTCTAATGCTTCTCAAAATTTTGAAAAATATTTACTGGTTTTCTATTCAGCTATATATAGTGTACTTCCAGGACATCTGTAGGATTAGATCCAATTTGAAAATTAGCAGTAATTGGGGGACGGGTTGGACCTGTCATTCGAAGGGGGTTGAAGATAGAAATCGCATTTTCATGTTGGAGAAAGTGAGTTTAAAATAATCGAAAAATAATGAAGAACGGTCACCCACGAGATTGAGCAAAAACAAAGCCAAATATCAATAATTGGATAATAATCATCTCCTTTTGACGAAATTTGGTTAGTAAGTGTATGCTAAAATCAAATAAAACGCCGAGTTTATGGAAATACACAAACTTCAAAAAACTTCCATAAGGATGACCATAAGAGAAGCGATTGAGGTCAAAATTATTCGGATGTACTAGCAAGATAAATTAAACGGTCTTGCAATGTTATGCCCTTTCATACAATGGGCTGTCTCAACCATATATTTTTAAGGTTCGCATTCTAATGCTACTCAAAATTTTGAAAAATACTCACTGGTTTTGGATTCAGGTATAGATAGTGTACTTCCAGGACATCTGTCGGATAAGATCCAGTTTGACAATTAGCACTAATTGGGGGGGCTTTGATCTGTCATTCGAAGGGGGTTGAAGATAGAAATCGCATTTTCACGTTGAAGAAAGTGGATTAAAAATGATTCATAAATAATGGAATATCTCCAGAAGAATAGTCACCTACAATATTGAGTGAAAACAAAGCCAAATATCAATAATTGGATAGAAATTATCCCCTTTCGACGAAATTTAGTTGGTATATGTTGAAATTAAATGAAACGCCGAGTTTGTGGAAATACACAAACTTCATAAAACTTTTTCAATTTTGACTCTAAGTGAACCTTTTATGGTAAAAATAACTCGGATGTTAGTACTAGCAAGAACAATTAAACGGTCTTGCAATGCTAAACCCTTCCATACAATGGGCTGTTTCAACCATATATAAGGTTGGCATTTTAATGCTACTCAAAATATTGGAAAATACTCAGTGGTTTTGTACTCAGCTATATAAAGTGTACTTCCAGGACATCTCTCGGATCAGATCCGATTGAACAATTAACAAAAATTGGGGGTAGTACCTGTTGAGGGATGAAAATAAAAATTGTATTTTCGCGTTGGGGAATGTAAATTTATAGTTCAAATCTGACGAGTTGCGGATTTTTCGTAAATATGTACAGTAATCAGAATACTGAATTTATCCAATTCGGCTTTTCACACTGTTCATAGTGTATTTCCAGGATATCTGTCGGATTAGATCCGATTTAACAATTAATAACAGTACATCCAAGAATAGTGCGATGGATGTGTGATTTTGGACAAGCTTCTCACACAAGGTATATTTTCAAGAATGTATACACACATTTTGATCTGTCATTTTATTAGATCTCTCTTAAACAGTAACTTTTAAAAAGTGCAATTTCTACCACGTATGATCAATTCGAATGTAATCAAACTCATTTAACGAAAATTTGAGCTTCGGTATAAGTTGCTAGAATAATAATAATAATCAAAAGGTGTGGAAAACAAATGAATATTGTTTTTTTAGTTATTTTTTGAATGGTGCTTGTTATGTCCAAACATGTATTAAAATATCCGCTGAATGAGGGTATGCGATATTAACTAACTACTACTATAAGCGACACAAAAAACAGAAGAATATGCACTTTTCTTATCATATTAATTATACATTTTTGAATTGACAGCTGTCAAGTGTAGGGATTAAATATTTGACATAAAATTTGGATTAAACGACATAAAATACATAAGAATATGTACTACTCGCAGCATATTTATTTTGGTCCTTTGTCAGCTAGTTGACAGTGTAGCATTAACATAATGCGAAAAGAAATATAATTTTTTGCCTGTTACATTTTTTTTTTGGATGATGATATCCAAATTTTTAACGACTTTTTCAAAAGGTATGAATTATTGCCACAAATTCAATTCTATTGCAATTGAGTCAGAAAAAAACGGTTTTAAATATTTTTGGTAGAAATAGGCAATTTAAGGACAATTAACTTGAACGGTAAATTTAAAACTGGTACTATTTCGTTTGAAACGTATCATGAAACAAAAAATGGGAGTTATTTGAAAAAAACAGCGGCTTATTATTGAACGCCCACCTCAGGACTTCAATACTCTTCTCACAACGGGCCAAAAAGGGAATTTTTTTCAAACAATTATCGCTGCTCATTTCCAAAATGCCCTTTTTTCATCGAGTGTCCAATTGGGCGTGAAATCATTGAGGATCAGTAGGGGAATATGTAACACTTTCAACAGGATTTTTTTCAAACACTCCACTTTTCAAACAACCATTTTTCAGCCCAAATACAAAAAACAAAAATAGTTTATTTGTCCATAAGCTGAAAGGTTAGTAGTTTGTGCTTACTCAATGTTCTTTATTATTTTTCATGTTACTCACTATTTTCCAGATATTTAAACTGCAATAGTCTCTCAAAATCTAACCAGTGAAATGCAAATTTTACATGGCCATATCTGCAGTACTTGTACAAAAACATAACAAAAGCGCATTCGAATTGTCATCTCAACGGGTCTTAATTGAGCCCACTTATATGCTTTTTTAAACAAAAACAGATAATTCGTGAAATTCAGAAAATATCTTGAAAATGATTTTTTTGGTACAAAATCGAAATTTTCCATGCCTAATAGCTCGGAAGGGATGCATCTCATGAAAAACTGATGGAGAACTTTTCGTCTTGAAAACTGGCAACTTTTCCAATAGGTAGATCTATTTTGGTATCTTCTTGGCTCCCACTAGGGGTGACTCCTCCCCACCCCCTTTTAAGGTCCACACTTCCCAAGTTGTATTATTGTTATCTTTCTTGACAAAATTCAATTTACTTTTAAGTGGCTGACATTATTTTCGAATTAATTAACAATTTACCTCGTTGATTGGAATATATGAAGCTGCCTTTAGATTTTGTGGATAACTTGATTTGATATCTTCTATAAAAACGGATATATCATACTTTGACGCACTAACGGCGCACCTTGTAAATATGAGTTTCAGACAGATGATACCATTTATGCATAACAAACGAAATATACAAACAATAAGCAGAAAAATTATTCCAAATTGTGAGAATCGTTAAAAAACATAACATGAAGAGCCGCCGCTATCTTTGACATTATTGTATGTTTTAAATATCCTTGTTAAAAAGCGACGAACTGTGTTATATCCATTTTTCTGTTATTAAATACTGAAGTTTCTTCCAAATCCAATTTGTTCATCAGCTCTGCCAAGGATTATTGAAAAATGAACACTTTAAAACACCTTTCACCCGATATTTACTATGACAAAACTACAATTTTTATGTTCCCTACTCAGTATTTATATACAAATTTGAAAATGTCCTGGAAGTACACCATCAGCCGTTGTGTCTTGGAAAGCATCGTTAGTCATAAAGCCGTTCCAGGACAGTCCTGGCATTGACCAAATGTCTTGGAATTGACCGTTAGGCCACAATTCTGGTCCTGGAAAGCACCATTATTCAAACATATATATATATATATATATATATATATACACTCTGTTGTTGTGTTTACAAAGTCCCGCGCATCTATGACGTGTATGAAAGAATAGACAGACAGAGTATATATATAAATGTTTCGGTGTGTGTGTATATGTACAATTCCTTCACTAATTAATCGAAAGGAACTTCGTTCCATCCGGGTGTCCCTTGACACCTCTCAACTTTTTTGTTTTCATCTGTTTTTTCATCTGGCTACATCTAAAAGTATTTTTAAACAACGTTTCTCGTTTTGCCCCCTACTGCTGAAATGGTTATAACCATGTATATATTTTTTTAAGAGCCGTCCCTTCGCCGGCACCACCTCAGTCTTTTGGACTTATTTTGGATTCTCCTAACATTCTGACTACAGCCTATTCAGCCAATCCGTTGCCTGTATTAGCTGATACAGGTTCTTTACTGGTTGGTTGTGGAAATCTTCTGGAGTTATTTGGGCTCTTCCATTTAGTTTTTGCCTCCAGTGGTCCAGCGTCTCACAGTTGCATAATATGTGCAGAGCTGTTTCAGTGTCCTTTTCGCATCTCCTGCATGTGAGATCTCCGTTATATAGCCCTATTTTGTTCAGGTGTTCCTTTGTGGGAAAGTCTCCCGTAAGAAGCTCCATTATGGTGCTTAGTTTGTTCCTGCTTTTTGAGAGCAGTTTTTCTGCTACTTTTTCTGATGGTTCTTTCATAAATTTCTTCCCATGTGTTTGCCTGGGCGTATTCTTCTTACAGAGTTTTATGGATTGTTGTTTTACCCACCCTTTTAACCATGACCTAGTGGAGCATCTGGGGATGCCCACAGATGGTTCGGGTCCGTTCATCAGTGTTGACGATCCTGCTCTTGCAAGTTCGTCAGCCTTTTTATTGCCAGCGTTTCATTTGTGACCTGGGACCTACTCCAGTGTTACACTGTTCCGAGTCGCCAGTCTTCTAAGTTCTTCGCCGCATTCCCATACCAGCCGAGATGTTACCTGTATATTAATTTGGTAGCACCTATTAAAAAGGTTTAAGATGATTGAAAATTGAAGCTTTCATTAAAACAGAAAATCAATATAACAAAAGTAAATTTAACCTCTTCAGCTAAATTATTGAGGAATCTATTTCTATTGCCACATCCCGATAAATACCCATATTGCGGCAGTATGCTAATAAAAAATTATTGTACCTTTATTGTATTTTCTACCCCTCCCCTTATATACGTCCCTGATTGTGCTGCGCCTGGAGTGAGTGTCCGCTTGTTTTGATTGATATTTTGTTATAATAGTGACAAAATATTCATTTACATTTGAATAATATCTGGTTCGTTTATTGTAGAGACAAATTTACTAGTAAATTAATCCAGTTTTAGGTTATGGTATGTTGATAAAGCTAGGGGTAGGGGTTAAGATATTGTAGGTTAATTTCTATGTTCACTCAATTAATTATTAATAAACGTTCTGCTTTCTTATTGTTGTGGACCTGTTCTTTGCAAAAAGTCTACTTCTACTACCTCAAGGCAGTTGAGGTATTCTTTAGCTAGATATAGTCAACTCTGACTGGTACATGTTAATCAAATTTCAATATTTTTGGGTTTTTATGAACTTTCACTGAAAACACCAGCAATAGTCGACTTCTCCTAGAGAGAGTCAACTCTTACTGGAGGATCAACATTCCCTGTAACATATATATAGCTTTAATTTTAATTCCCACTTCGAAATTTTAACATATTTTGATTCTAAATCATTTTTTCCTTTCACTTTTTTAAAGAATATTCATTTCCGACTAATACACATTGATAAAATGTTCGGATGAAGCTGTATTTTGACACATTATACGAGGAAAATCGAAATTATGTTTTCTTCAAAGTTCAAGACTCTCTGTGATTAGATACAGACTTTGGATGGCTTTGGATATCTCTCAAATCTATGGCGTACTATGGTACATACATTTGAGGGGTATTGATTTATTTCTGAACATATCCATGTACCATGTGCGTACAATAACATTTTTAAAAGGGATTCATTTATAAGTAAAAAATTTCCATCTATTATGGGTGTACTATACAATTTTTGTAAGCGGGTAATATATTTGTAAGACTTTCAATTCACAAAGAGTGCGTGGGGCTTAATGCGGCTAATAAGGAGTCAAATTTTCTGTGCTCAGACTGTTACTGATATACTTCTATGATGACGATACATTGGTTGTGATTTTTATTTTATTTTCAGCGGTTTTAATACCATAGAAAAGTAGGTTTCGTTAAGTGAACCTTATTTGGTACGCTTACCTTATAATTATTTTATTTTATTCAATAGTATTATAACTAGTGAAGTTTACTGATTTTTTGAGAATACTCTCCTGAAATTTCAGTTCAATATTCATAGTCTTGAGGTATTTACAATACTTTTTACGCTGAAATTATTGTTAGGTGTAAATTTAACAAAATTAATCATTTTTTCCCAATTTATTTTTAAAATAAAATTACGTGCTTCATGATATTTTCTAAAACTTTATATTTGACGTACTGTAACGTTAATGAAGAACGTAGAATGTAAATTGTCGCTCAGTTTCGGTTCTATCACATCAACGTAGTTACATTAATTGTCGCGGATCATTTGCACTTCAAAGTTCAGCGGTCGCCAAAATAATATTCTAATTTAAATTTAATCGACAAAATCGACCTGATTTTCCTTGGAACTTCCAACATAAACTCACTTATTTGCATATAAATTTGTAAAAAACACCTTCTCTTTATACCGTAACATGTCACGCTTCCTTGCTGACGTATTATTTTTCTAATTCCAGCAACTAATTTCCGCTACCTGAATTTCCGGGCTTTCAGTCCTATTGATCCCAAAATGGATTGAGAAATAGGAAATTTCAACTTTCCTTTCAAATTCCTAGAACAGTAACACTGAGAAGATATTTTCTTTTTGACATCTAGAATACAAAAATTTACCCCACAGTTCCAAGAATCCCTAAGGTTTGTTCCAGCTGGCGATAGAATCAATCTATCTAGGTATTCTTTGCGCAAGTGCTGTATTCCTTTCGCATTCCAACTGATTATAGTGTGATGCCTTTTGGCCCAATATAATAATATAATAGAGTTTGTTCAGCCATCCTTTGCCGTTACGTCATAATGGGTGATGTATTCTGCTGTTTTACGTATGTCTTATATTACTTGAATGTTATTTTACACCTAACCTCAAAATTATAATCAATGGCATATGTTAAGAATTGTTTCCAAAATATGACAACTGAACTGTCAAACGTAACAGATAAAATTTATGTCGAACTTAGATAAGAAATATATAAAATAAAAGTATTTTCTCTCTCACCCTCATAGTTCAGATTATTTCAATATTGATGAAGTGAACAATCCAATGGAATCGATTTTTTTACTGCCATAACATCGCACCTGTAAAGTAAATAACATTGTTGCCTATTTGTAAATACACGACTGTATTTACGAGCCTAACTTGGTCCCTTATTTCTTCTTGAATAACACTCTAGGAAAATGGAGTTCCTGAAGGTCCCGTAAAACCAATTTTTCTATTTTAGGAGACTCCAGGGGATCTAAGTAGACAGTCTCCATTCCAAAAGAGCTCGGAGAGTTTATCTGTTTGGAAGTGTATCTAGGAAAAGAAGCGAAACTGAAATAAGTTTTGTTTGCGAAACTTTTAATACGTTCAAAGTTTATATTTCAATAGTGGGTAGCTATTCCGTTTATGCAAACAAGTCTCGACAATTTTTGATGCTGATGAATTTTGTAAAAGGTATTTTGACCGTCACGGACGTTAAGAATGTATCTCATTTATCATGTTTATACCCATTCCCTTAACAATGATCCCGTCTGCTGCTCCGTGACGTCACGCCAATCAAGTCACTATAGTGTTTAAAGTGCGAAAAGTCACATCTAGTTCATCTTTTGTTTTATAAACGTCACATCTTCTGTGATTTATATTTCATATTCCGTGATAATTTCCCAGTTCTGTGTCATTTGATTTTTCAATGACACGCCAGTCATTGTCCGTCATTTTGTGAATATAAATAGAATATTATAATTTAACTTTTTTTCTACATTCATGCAAAAACAACACTTTTGTGAAACACATTTAATGGAAAAAGTGGTTCTTTTTTGCACTAGTGCAACAAAATTTTTGTTGCACTCATCTGTCATTCTTGTCAGTTTGGTGATGATTTATGACAAACATAAACATTTAAATAAAATAAAAATCCAGAGCAAGTGTCTGATCCTGCTCTAATACAGCAATAATATAAGTATTTATATATTACTACTTAGTCTCAACGAGTTACAATTGTTGCAAAAATCTTTGATTATTTAAAATTAAAATGGTCAAAGCGAAAACCACCTATGATTAAGTACTGACAAGGTGGAGGCCATAAAGATACAAAAAAAGAAGAACGGCTGAGTTCTGACATGGTAAATGATATTTATTAAGTATCAGGGATATGTAGAGGAATCACTTACAAGCAAACTTAATGTTGCTAAACAAATATTTCAGTTTGAAAATAATGAAGATGTACAGTGGTACATTTAAAGAAATTACAAATCAAGAAGTGGAATTAAAAAATAATTCACTAAGTAATATTAATATTGAAAATTGCACAAATCGTTCTTTTACTTTTAATATCAATAAAATTTGAGTTCCTATGTGTATGTGTATGTGTGTGTTTTGGGGTGACATTCACTGAGACCTAAAAGATCTATTGTGCCCCCTTACTTCTACTCAGTTTCTGATGAGAGTCTCAGAAACTAGTAGTTCCTTTAGTCCTATTTCCCGGAGAAATTTTAGGATGTCTGCAGGCTTCAACTTAGGCAAATGTTCCTCTTCTATCCAGTAATCTCCTAGGTGCTGTGCTCTAGGATTCTGAAGTGCTGTGCAGTTGGAAAATATGTGGATGGAGGTTTCTTCTTCCATTCCACAAAATCTGGGACATGCCAGTCCCAGGTTGTCTGATTTCTAAGAAGTGAGGAAGTGGTTTTTTTAAATGATTCCCTTTCTACTCAGTCTGTATCTTGTTCTTTCTGCAACACTTTCCACCACCATATGTAGAGGGGTGAGGTTGATAATCACTTCCATGGCTGCCGTTGGGCATGATCTCATTGCTCCTGTAATGCATATACAGGCTAGTCTTTGAATTTTGAATTTTGGTTTTCTCTCGTCGTCAATAGGCTAGTTCTACTACTCCACGCAATGGCTCCATAAGTGATGATTGGTCTCACTATGGCAGTGTACATCCAGCTTAGGATTTTTGGGTTACAGCCCCAGTCTCTTCCCGCCAGATTCTTGCACACCATTATAGCCATTTTTGCCTCGTATGTAATCTCCTTTTCGTGTTTGTTCCACAGGAGTTCACTGTCTAGAGTTAAACCTAGATACTTGACTTCTTGTCTCCATTCAATCTCGTTCCCATCAAGTTTTATGGTTTTGAGGTTGAGTTTTCTTTTCTTAGTGAAGGCTATCAGGATGGTTTTAGTGGGGTTGAGTTCCTAACATATTATATTCAAATTTTCCAGTTTTTGCATGAATGTAGAATGAATATTGTATGCAACTCGTGCAAAACGTGTTTTTACACTTGTTGCATAAATAATAGTCAAAAACATGTCACTGGTTTCATAAGGCACGCGCTCTGCTTCGCTCCACTCGTGACTAAGTAACGTTTTTGACACTTGTACTTTTATTCCCAAACCACATTTTTTATAATCGACAATGGCATTGGACGCAATCTATTTGGGCATAGTGCATAGTGCTTTGACTGAACTTGTAGTAGTAAAAAAACCCGACCATTTTTTTCCAGAAAATACCGCCTTTTGCGTACTTTTTTTGTTTTGCCATAAATATTTGATTTGTCCTTTTTTTCTGCTTAAAATATATCATTGGCTCGTATTCTATTTTGAAAATTTCAAACAATAAATTGCCCAACTTATAATTGCATTCAGTTTTAATATTCATTGAATACGGAAATTTTTTTCCGCCAACATTTCAATCTCCTTAATTCCCTCCATTATTATCTGTCCTTCATATTCCGTATCGATACAGAGAATTATTCATAAAAAAAATAACAATTGTTTTCTGTCCGGGTTCCTGTGAAAATTTATCTGCGCTCATTTCTATTTATTCTCTGTCTAGCGTTGCGCTATAAAGTTTCGAAACAAGCAACGTACAGTGGTTATTCTTTAACGCCAATCACGTTTTTAATTGTATCTTTTAGCCTAGGAAGTGGAATAAGGTTGACATAAATTGTACTTGACACTTTTGTTGATTCCACCATCGAATAGTGTCTTGAAATATTAGACAAAACGCATTTTATATATGCTGTAATGATATCTTGTCTGTTCTCTGAAAATAATATCTTACTATTTATTTTATTTCTTTCTTGGCTAGCTCAAATAATCTTCTACTAAGTAAAAAAAAGGTAGAACGTGTCGCGGGACACACGGTAGGAGCTTTAGTTCCTTTTAAGCAAAAATTATGTAATACATCTGACGTTATAGATAAACGATTTGCATATTATTTAGTGGTCGAGTAGTAAGCATACCAGACTGTCACGCGGTAGACCCGGGTTCGATTCCCCGTGAGGAACTTTTTTTTATTGTTAATTTTATCTTTCAATAATTATTCTGCTTGATATTAATAACGACAACAGGTAGACGTTTGAAATATTTAGCAGAATATTCCTTATTATAGATAATGGTACGGTACCCTTCATGGGGGAGTCCGACTGGCAACATCTACTTATAACAGCATGGTATATTTAAAAAGGCAAACCGTAGCATTATACAAATTGGACATTCAAGAACTGTACGTTTACCACAAAAAAATTAGTGGAAACATTAAATTAAATTGTTAAATTTTCAATTTGAAGTTATATTACAGTTTATAGAAATTTTTATTTTCTAGATTTTTTCTTAAGTGGGTCGTAGAAAAAATATCCTGCTCGACTCGTGTGGATTGTCCATATCGCACTTGAACGATTGAGCACTCCGCCTACGGCGTCGTGCTCAAACTTCGTCCTCGTGCGATATGGCCATCATATCCACACTAGTTGCACAAACTACTATTTCTTTCAAAATATGCCCTTTTACATTCAAAAACAACCTGCCAAATGTCAAATCAATTTATCCATTCATTTTAAAGTTATCGAATTAAAGCATTCAAGTTTTCAAAATTTCAACACCCTGTATTTCGAAAAGTGAATGTGCTAGACCCCTTAATCGCGCCAAAAAAATTATGGAAATAATAATAAAAATTCATCCGAACAAATTCAAGTAGATCACCAGCACTGCGAATACCAGTTTTGCATAGAATTTTATTATAGTATCGGTGGTCCGGCCGGCAGCCCGGGTTCGAATCCCGGCCGGAGCAATAAAAGTATTATTATTATTATATTTTTATTATTAGACGGAGAAAATATACCTTGAGTACTGATGAGGTGTAAATACGCCGAAGCCGCATTGCTGTTGTCCCTGCTTTATTGTATACAGGGTTCGAAAGAAAGTGATGATAAGTCAACTTCACAAAAGTCATTTATCTTAAGCTACTAGCAGGTTTCCCTTTTTCATTCAAGTCTAGGGCTAAAAATATAGAGAATTTACACAGTCTCAGAAATTTAAATTACCTTTGCGTATTTAAATCTGAATTTTTGAGGTTATGTTAAATATGGTGTTCCGCAAAATGTATATATTCGTTCATGAATCAAACAAACGCGAAATCAGGATCCCTTACAATCTACAATCGAATATAGACACCTTCATATTGGACTGTAACAAATCAGAATTTCCTAATTAAAATAATAATAAAGATATAGAGCAGATTACACTGCGTTCGTTAAATCGACCAATTAAAATAAACAACCAGTGCAATACAAACAATATATGGAAACAATACTGCAGTCGTCATAATTAATTTCATTAATACGTTTCAATTCAGTAGACTGCAAACGAGGTAAACGCTCCAAATAATTTACATGACAATAATTACATGGAAAATTAAGGGAAATATTTGAATATGTCGCCGGAAGAACCATATTGGTCATATATATATTTCTTGCAAATCGGATACCGTACTAAAACATAAATAGGTTTTGTATGATGTTGAATATAACTGAATGGACGAACATTTTCATACACCGAACTTAATATTATAATATAATCGTATCCACGACACGAAACAACCATTTTAAAAGCAACTGCTCAAAAATAAAATCCAATTGATATTATATTTAACGACTTTTCTATATTGAAATTCATAAGTAGTAGAACATGATAGGTAGGCAACTCAATACACAGGTTTCAAGCCATTTTCCATGCTGCCAGTCATCTATTGAAATGTTGACGTACTATTTGAAAGCCAGAGAACTACACTTCACAGATGGTAACATACGGTGGTAACAGTTCTTTATTTAATAGCGTTTTCGGGTAGCTGCTCTAGTGCGCACTGAATTCACTTTTTAATGGACTGAGTGCACTCTAGTGTTTTAGGTCAAAAGCTTAGTGCGCCCTCTGTCAGTGTAGACGATTTCGGGTGAAGATCGGGGCAAGTCAATATTGCAGCAAGTGCGCTTTTTTCTGCACCGAGTTTACTGGTAAGTGCAGGGTTTTTACACCGGGATTTATTTGTCAACAGTGTCATTCTTGAATGCTTGTTATGGTTTATGGTTGAACTTTATATGTTTATATCTAAAGTTGACCAGAAATCCAGCGAAGTATTTCCAGTTTTTGGAACTGGCTGAAACATTTTTGGATACTTTTCCGGAAGATAGTGTGATGATGGAGAAGGAATGAGCATCATTGGCAGCAAGAAGAATAAAATTCCAAAAATTGAGAATTATACTACATGTTTTTTTTGTTTTATGATTTTCTACTGCACCAAGAAATAATGTCGTGTTCGTTTACTTGTGCACCTTTTCAGCGCAACAGGCAGCACTGTTGCGGTGCAATGTATACCTGCACTCTAACGGTACGCACTACACTGATTCGCCCGAAAACGCTATAAGCTGCACTCTCTTTTCAAATAATGTATAGTCAGTTTTACGTCAAATTATATTGGTAATTTCATTATAGGGACTATGTTAATCTATTTCGTTGGTTCCAACCACAAAGCTACGTTATTTATATGACACAAGACAGCAACCATGACCAACATTACAAACACGTCAGAGACGTTTTGTAATCAGCAATAGCTGCGTTCGTTATTTGCGTCCGATTAATCTTTTTAGTCTGAATCGTTCGTTTATTACATCTAGAGGTAGGGGAGGTAAACTGTTCGGTAATTCCGCTCAGATCAGTCCGATGTAAATCTGTTTGCTCGGAATATTTTGACCGACGAGAAAGATTAATCTGTTTATCTGTCATGTTATGAGGTTATGTTGTAATCACTCCTGTCATGAGATAAATCTCGTACTGTATGTTGACCATGAATAGCTACCAAAATTGCCCCAGTGCAAAACATAGTCGTGAATAATGGAAACTAAAATCTAAAACGACAAAATCAAACAAAAAAATAGTAGTCTCTAAATTGAAAGACATGCAAAAGGGAGGTTAGAAGTTCGTTTAAATGTATGATTGGGCGGGCCGTTCGTTAATAGCAATTTGCACAGATTAATCTGTGATCACGTGACCAAAAATCCGTCGCCTCTACGATGCAAATAACGAACGCAGCTAGTATGTACCTTTTCCAAGATATTGAAGCAAATACAAATTGGTCATCTCCTGTTTTTAGCCAGAGTCTGTTTATTTCTAAGAATAATGGAAAATGTTATTCAAGCAATTTGGTTCAATTTGAATTCAGCTGAAGGTTTCTTACCTAAATTATAAGTGTTTCTTTCAAAACCATCTTTATTTTTTAAGTACTCTTTACTCTGAATGAAGTATTTATTAAACGTTTTATCAAGTATTATTGAATTCCACTGAATTTTGGGATATTTTTAAAGCGGAGCCCACAATGGTAACCCAATAAGTGGTTAAGAGCAGAACTAATTTAATGTTGACCGGCAAACTGTTCGGGCAAAGATATTTTTTATCAAATTTATATTATGATAAAGTTGTTTCTTTCCGAAACATTTTCAATATATTAAAGTGCTTCTGAGAGGACGACTTGTTCGACAAAGTAAACGGAAATCGTATTATTTGATTTAATTAAATGAGTATCTTTTCAATTGGATCGCAGATAGTTTATTGTTTGATTTCAAAATAATTCTTCGAATGGATCATGAAAATCATGTTTAATTTCACTTAGAATATAAATATACCCAACATAAGAGACAGATGCCATATGAAAATGATAATATAGTACCTATAATTGAGTAGGTACCAAGCTTAGAACATAAAACAGACAGGAAGTAGCATTTACCAAATAAGTTTGCGTCCAAATCGGAGGTTGCAAGTGGCGAATAGTCGTTTCCGTTTTGACAGTGGCGTACTGTTTGTATAGGGTATGGAATATGTGAAATTTCAAAATTGTATCTTATTGAAATTCAGGGAGAGTAGTTCAAGAATAACTTGTGCAACATAATTTTGTTTACCCAGGAGATTGTCTTTAACATATCTGCTGCTTGAAATTACCTACAAAGATGAAATTATTTGAATAAAAATGCCATTAGTTTAAAATTCGCGCTCAACCAATAATGACTGATGACATAACGAGTACGTTCATAATATATCGACGACTGACATGTACTTGTCAGTCAGACGATGGAGTAAACGTTTCTCGTGGTGCGTTTGGGGATTATATATAATTTTGTCTCAAATTTGGCTGGTGGTGGGAAAAACTGCCCCTCGCGAAATAACCTTGTTGCTCAGTCAATAATAATAGTCTTCACCACCTTGATGTATAATATACTATTTTTTATTAGTGAACCATTTTACCTATTTAAAGCACGCCTCAGCGTGTTTAAATCAAACTTTAAAACACGCGCGTGTTTTAAAGTTACCGTGGCAACATCAACATTTCGAGAAACGGAGTCTAAATCTATGGTCTAACTCTAAATCATGTATAAATGACATTTTTTTTATTATTGATCTGACAGGAGTACCTAGTTTGTAATGTCAAAAATTTTATTCGAACAATATTCAACAATGTCAAATTTATAAATTAAAATGGAAAGTGCCGTTGGTATTGTTTAAAATATTAATATATCTATTTTTCAAATTTTAGGAAATGGTATTTAAATTAAAGGTATATGTACATTCAATTATGCGCGTGCTTAAGTTTGAAATTTGCTCGCTTGACATATGACGTCTCCATGTATCCATTTACATTGAAAATTTTACTTTTGCTCAAGCTTGAGCGGGCTCGTTCTTCTGCTTGACAAATGCAAGCAGAAAGACAATTTCATTTGAAATTTTAAGGTTATGTTACGATTATTAAGAAAATTTTATGATCATTTTTGTTTCATTAAATTTCTTTGGAGAGGAAAAGCTTCATCACCAATAAAAAATGTTGGCACTTCATCTGCAGTATGGGGAAGATTTTCACTTGTTGGTATATTTAATGTGCCTGCTTGAAGGTTTTTTCCAAATGTGGAATTTTTTATTATGCCACCATCACTCTGTGCTCCATAAGACCCAATATCAACAAAGATTATATTTTGCATCACATAACCTTCTTTTTTGCGAATTTTCTTTCTCACACAATTTTTGGGCGGTTTTTTATGTAACGTTATTACGATAGAGCATAATACTAAACTTTTAATCTTATTCTCGTCCATTATTTTTATTTTTTTAAGGTATCCAACTCACGAAAAACTACGGCAAGACAAATAACATAATCAAAAAATTAAGAACTAATGTAAATGATCATTATGTGAAATGTCAATTAAGCAAGAGATTAAGCACGCGCGTAATTGGATGTAAATGTACCTTTATACTATTGACATTCACAGAACTCAATGAGGTTGAACTTCCATCAAAATACAAATCAGTTTATGTTTTTCTCATTTCCATGACAACGCAAGGCATACATCATATACATCACGAAGTCAACCATTTGACATTTAGTTCTTATTTCCATCTATGATTTCCATTTCTTGTTGTTGTAGTAGTCATAGACCAGTATTTATAATTTCAAAGTGCTCCAATAAAAAAAATTGCGTAAAGTATTCGTGGATAACTGGTCTTTGAAACACTTGCTCTATTTCGACTCCGGCTTCGCCGTCGTGCTCGAAAAATCGCGCGTGTTTTAAAGACCTTAATATCCACTTTTACTTTAATATGCTATTATCATACATTAATGACCCCTATTAATGCATGATTTACATCAATCAACGATTTTTCTATAGGCAACCCAACGCACATCTTAAACATTATATTTTTATTGACAGCTAACCGTGGTGTAGTCAACCAAACATACATTTCAATGTCATTATTTGTTTTGACAGTACTTACCTATGAAACAAATAAATATTTCAACTTTTTAAATATTGAGGAAAACTAATATACTTATACAGTCGAAGGAAAAACTTTGTAACTAACACGAGTATTAAAAGGGCAATTAACAATTTCCAACATTAACGCACTCGCTCTGCTCGTGCGTTAAATCTTCTCGATTCTCGATTCGAAATTCATAAAAGAACCATCAGAAAAAGTAGCGAAAGAACTGCTCTCAATGAGCAGGAACAAACTGCGCACCACTACGGGGCTACTTACGGGACACTTTCCCACAAAGGAGCACCTAAACAAAATAGGGCTGTACAACGGAGACCTTACATGCAGAAGATGCAAAAAGGATACCGAAACAGCTCTGCATATACTATGCAACTGTGAGTCGCTGGACCACAGAAGGCAGAAACTTTATGGTAGAACCCAAATGACTCCAGAAGACTTCTACAATCAACCAGCTAAGAACCTGTATGAGCTAATACAGGGAACGGATTGGCTGAATAGGTTGTAGTCAGAACACTAGGAGTATCCACAATAAGCCCAGGAGGCTGAGGTGGTACCGGCGAAAGGACGGCTCCGAAGGGGAAAAAAAAAAAAAAAAAAAACGCACTCGCTCTGCTCGTGCGTTAAATCTTCTCGATTCTTAATGGCCCTCATTAATACACTTGTTAGTTGAATAACTATTAATTATATTCACAAGATCACAGACAACGACAGACGTGTCATTGAAAATTCAAATGACACAGAACTACAAAATTATCATGGAATACACTAGTATTTAAAGTGACGTTTTGCATGAAGCGGAGTCAGTGACGAAAGTAGAAACAATATATTATCAAAAAACTTCATTTTTGGATAAATATCAACATAAATATCGAATAGTTTTCAATTTTTATTCAAATTAGGAGCCGAAAGAACACGTTCAACCTCGTGTATATCATTTTAAAACCAACTAATTTTATTATTTCGTTGTCCGCATAACGAATTTAAAAGGTATATTTGCAAAAGATTAATGTGCTCATAAATTCAGTCATGTGACGTTCAAATAAATTCAGCAAATAAATAAAAACGTTATATGTACCATCTGGGAAATCAACGATATTTAAGATAGATGAAGAGATATTTACACTTTTTGATCATGAACTAATCTGATGAATAGTTGGGATTTTAGTTGAAAGAATTATTAATACTCGGGAACTAACAGTATTTAATTGAAACATATACTGGGTGTAATAATAATATTTTCTCCACTACTAGCTGTGAAGTTGACAATTATTGCTTCATCTAGCCAACTGCGAAGTTGAATAACTCTATTAGTGGTTAATAATTTTTCCTATAATATTGTTAACCTAGGTCAATAATGGACAAATTCAAATATTCTGAGAATTCAGGGATATTAGTTCAACAAAAACTTGTGCAATAAAATTTTGTATACCCAGGATATTGTCTTTAACATATTTGCTGCTTGAAATTACTTATCAAGATAAAATTATTTGAATAAAAATGCCATTAGTTTAAAATTCACGCTAAACCAAAAATGACTGTTGACATAACGAGTACGTTCATAATTTATCGAAAACTGACAGTGTACTTGTCAGTCAGGGTGAACGCTTCTCGTGGTGCGTTTATTAATTATTTTCAATATTTGTCTTAAATTTGGCGAGTAGTGGAAAAAATTGTATATACACCATGGTGGTGAAGATATTCATAAACCTCGCAACTTATTCCGCTCGAGGCAAAGCCACTCGTGAAATAATATTGGTGCTTGGTCAATAATAATAGTCTTCACCACCTTGGTATATAATATACTATTTATCTACCCGATTTATAGTCCATTTGGAAATTTTTTCATCATTTCCCGATGGGTTAAACTTTCAACATGATGCAAAAATGGATGACAATAGAGAAAATATGGGAAGAATAATAAAAAATGGAGTATTATTGATAAAACGTCTCTTTATTAGTATTCATCATACTACATTATACATATATACTACATTAATGTGAAAATGACCGTAGATGACGTGCAAGAGAAGAATGATATGCTAATAATAACCATTCCTAACACAAAAACAAACATATAGAGACCATTTTTCGTTGTCAAAACATTTCCATTTAAAGTTATATAGCATATTTAGCACTACGTCCAAATCACATCACACATCGCTTATTATTTATATTATACTACTCAACCTATTAGAATGCATACAATAGGAAACTCCCCTTACAAAATAAAGTTCTCCCAATTTAATTAAATCATGAGTTCTTTAAAGCATATGTATCTATGGGTGGTTCAAGGGAATTCAACGATCTTGCACTGTATACGCCCATTAAACAAATTCTTCCTTATAGTCGAGTCAATAAAGCTTTTAACCCGGAAGTCCGCTGGAACAGCTCCGATTTTGATGATTTTTTTTTAAACTTTGTTTTTTTATATTATTCAAAATCAGAAACCTCTGGGAGGGGGGAAATAAATTTTTATATTGTTTAAACAATTTTTATGCTATTTTTGCAAAAAAAATTTTTTTTCGTAAGATATTAATTGCGAACTCGGGAAAAAATATATTTATGTTATTGTTTTGATATTGTTATCATAAATAGTTTTAATTAATACGTCATTGTAACAAAAACTTTTAAAAACAATGAATTATAACTTCTTTTATTTGATATATTGACATGACGCAACTATACATGACAAAGATGCAATATATTT
Source organism: Galerucella tenella (assembly GCA_910591685.1). Classification (NCBI taxonomy): domain Eukaryota; kingdom Metazoa; phylum Arthropoda; class Insecta; order Coleoptera; family Chrysomelidae; genus Galerucella; species Galerucella tenella. The sequence continues at coordinate 20,580 of CAJUYH010003666.1, read as the reverse complement.
TATTAAGTATGAAAAATCAATTGTTTTATTATTAACATAATTTAAAAAAATAATATTTAAAATTTTTTTTTTTAAATAATTATACTTACAAGTAATTATATGTGGAAATAGGCTCAAATAGGTTTAAATTAATGTATACAACAACACGAAAAATATATTATAAAATGTATATAAAATTTATTGTCACATATTTACATGAAATAGAAAAACTTAATTTTCATTATTATCATCTTCTTCGGGTGGTGGGTGGTTATCGCAGTCGCTTCCACTGCAAACGATGCAGGCAGGTGAGCAATGCAAGCCACTCTTTCTGCAGCCACACGCTGTGCCACATCCTGTTTTACAAGAGCAAAATATTATTTTTAAGACGTTGTCGGGTGCTGCGGGTTGCGTCATTTTAATCGGAGATAAATAATTATCTTTTTGTCAACCCCATTTTTCGGGAAGTATTGGTAAATTATTTTTCCATTGCTGGATTTGCAAATACACTCTTCAGATGTGTTGTTTTGCTGCATCCTCTGTAGGAGGCAGCGAATTAAGTTGAACGCTTCTATCTTTAGTAGCTAACGCTATGAAACGTTTATAGCGAAGTTCATTTAAATTTTTGGCAGTTTTAGCACCGTACAATGTGAGGATACAAGAAATACCATCATTAAAAAGGACATCTTCACTTTGGTCTTCAACCATAAAAGTTTCAGCTGCTGCATTAAAGATCTTAATAAATTTATTTTTACCTTTATTATAGAAAGCGGATGTAGTGTCACATCCTGTGAATGAGTGAATAAACAAAAGATGCTCTTTTTTAACATTTCCATATTGATTCAAACTTGTTTTTGTTGAATAAACTCTTTGTAAAGCATTATTTTTGAGCGGTTTCAGAAAGAACAACTCTTTATCATCAGTTGCTAGAGCCATTAATAACACCAATACATCAATATCTTCTGCTACAACAACCACATGAAGAGAAGAACAATCTAAAGCTGATTGTACTATTAAACGGTCAGCATCACTTTCTGCTTGACTCCATTGAAAATTATTTTCGGCCAATTTCTTGCAAAGAAGATTGATAAATCGATTTTTATTTTTGCTATTTCCTAAAAATTTGTCCTTGGTTGTATTTAGAGACATGTCTTCTTCAAATAAGTAATCAATTGATTTATTACCTACATATCTACGATTTCTTTCCGCTGCTTTAGTTCCATCATCATCATACCCATCAAAAACAACTTTAACATTAGTACCGTAATTATTACGTAAATATCGAATATATTGTTGACAAATATGAGAAAATTTTTGATTTTGTTCCCATTTCAATCGATGCAGTAGCATGCCATTGCCAGGTAGGGAGTACCTGAGCAACAAAAGGTCAATTTCTATTGTGCGTAAAATTCTACAACTCAGTCAAGTTTCTAATACAACGTAAAATATTCATATAATATATGTATATAATAATATATATAATATATGAAGTAACTTACATTGATATATCTAAATATAACGTTAGTCCTCAACGCATTCGTATTGTTGACCAACACATCGTATTTTTAGGGTTTGAATATTGAATTATTATTAAATATATTATTTTTCCCGGAAAAATAGCGATAAAACTGATTTTTTAATGAAAATGTTGTAAATATTGTTTAAACAATATAAAAATTCATTTCTCCCCTCCCAGAGGTTTCTGATTTTAAATAATATAAAAAAACAAAGTTTAAAAAAAAAATTATCAAAATCGAAGCTGTTCCAGCGGACTTCCGGGTTTTGCCTATTTTATGTCTTTATTGACTCGACTATTAAACTGCACCACATCTGAACATACACTGCTCTTCCATTTCTGGGCACTAGAGGAGGAATCCATGAACGAACACGCCGATCATCCACACCTCGACACATCTGTGAACAATGCGTACCTTCACTTCGCATTCCGAATCACATGCTTATTAGCCCATGCCATTCGAGCAAGCATATGTTTCTAACAAGTTTTATGAACTATTTTTCATTAAATTTATATTTTATAGGAAGTGTTAATTATTAATTGATTTCTTGTCTTGTTTCAGATGCCCTTTGGTTGTTTTCTGCCAACTAGATGTGCTTTTGCGCTGCTTTTTCTACAAACAGCAACTTTTACATTGTTGCCTAATTGTCCACCCGAGTGTATATGTCTTTCACAAACACAGGTATGCAATTATATTAAATAGCTGTTTTCCGACAAAATTGTCACAACTTGACAATTTTCACATAATAAAAACTCGTTTGTAATAACATCTGTGATTCTTGGAATGGCTGTGGGTATTGGTTCCTCCATGCCAGTTCCCATTGCCTTCCAGTCTATGCAGCGATTCTCGCTTACGCCTTACCATGCGTAGCAAGATTGAGAATGGTCTCCATTCTGTGCTTCCATTGCCGCAGTCGGGCTGCTACTTATAGCATCCGTTATGCACCATCTAACTAAGGAGCCTATCTACCGTTTGGCAGCCATATCTGATGCAACAAGGTTAAGTCTGTGTTCTTCATTTATCAATCATCGTAATTTTTTCATTAGAGGTTTATAACGAATTAATTCAATATGTGTTATTGATAAAATTAAGGTGATAAATAATATAATATCATCAATATGTAAATTTTCTTACGTGAATCTCATTTAAATATGGTCATATTTTGTATTCAAAGAATTGCAATTATTGAAAAATGTTGATTTGTTTACATTAAAATCTAATAAACATCCCCAGGGTGTTCAAGATAATAATATATTCAATCAAAATACTTCTGTTTACAAACTTATATTTTACAGTATTAGTGTTCTTGATACGCCTCTGGATGATAATAATAATAATTAGTTTTTTCTTATTTGGATCCAAATTTTGTTACCTTGAAAAAACTTGTCACAATCTTCCTATCTCAACTTGATTGGATAATTTATTAAAAAAAACAATAACCAACAAACACATTACAAGGATATTAAGGGCGGGTTTATCAATGCTCGGTTAAATATTGTAGCCTTCGGCTAAATCTTAGCTGTTGGTCAAAGTGTTTATCAACTGCCAGTTTGCATTAGCTGGCAGTCAAACTTTCGGCTATCCTAGCTGCCACTATCAAGTTGATGTTAACCATAAAACATACAGTTAAATACGAGAAAGTGGTGTTCCGTTATTCTAACCATAGATTCTAACTGACAAATTTGTCATGATCTTTCCATGTTTGCTTACATTTTGCAACAAAGATTATTTCAACTTTAAATTTGATTGTGTTATTATCGTTTAGGGTGAAATCGAGAAGCTTAATTATTTGATTCATTTATAGTAGTTTAGTAGCATCTAGGTTCTGTTTGTATTCTATTTCATTGTTATTGTCAATGTATCTTGAGGAACTTGACGACCTTTTCGATGAAGAGCTTGGAGATTGGCGAAATATTGGAATTTGTAGAGTACGAAAGACGATCACATACTGTTTAAGAACGGATAAATCCCTTTGAAGAGCTCGATAATGTCGAGTTTATTACTCGGTTTCGATTATCTAAGCCCAGTGTTCCCATGATACTCCAACAAATTCCAGCTATTCTCGCCAAGTCACAGCATCCGTCTTTTTGCATTCTATTATACTTTTATGGTGAACGGCTACTTTTATAAGTACCTAATTGTCGCTCTGACTCCGTGAAATTGGGATATCTTTTTCGTTTTGTGGACATGCTCAAATGCAAACAACCCAACAAAGCACAACATAGACGAAATAAAAATAGCAGTACCACAATTTTGACACTGACAAGTGAAATTTTCACGATGTTGTCAGAGTGAGCTTACGGTAAAATAGAAAAATAATAACTTTCACCTCTATATTCTTGATTCACTGTGTTATGTATGTTATATGCGAATAAAATTAATAATATATATATATTTCATGTAACGGGTGATCCTCCTTACACCAAATGAAAATGAGAAATTTACACTCTGACAGCATTACACTCGCGTTCATAACCCGAACAAAGTTGTCAAATGCTCAATTACACTTAGCCTCCAGTTAGCTAGCTGTCAGTTATGTGGTGCATTGATAAACGCTTTCTATTGTAACCGAGACTTTGACTGGCGGCTAGAGATAGCTGAGGGCTACGTAGCTGACAGATTTAACCGGGCATTGATAAACCCGCCCTAAAGATTGAACTAATGACTTTTTTTGTTAACTAACACAAAACTGACAAATGTCGTTGTCAGCTGTATCAAACCTGCAAATGACAGCCTTATTACCACATTTTAATAACTAGAGAAGCGATTTGAATTTGAGTTGGCAATTCTGTGGACTTCTGATTGGCCAGATTGCGCCCAGTTTCTCTCAACACTTAGCATTGACAGTTTTGACAAATAAAAATACCTTTTTGTCATCGCATTCGCTCTTGTTATTTTATTATTTCTTCCTAGTTTCCACTCTATTTCCTTGAAACTGTTTCTTCAAAACATCAGTAAGCAACTGTATTGAATTGCAATTAAGGATCCTTTTCCACTTCGAGTACCAGCTCTTCGCTTAGTCCAGCAAAACAATGTAAACGCTGAACTAAATCGATTATAATTAACTAATTATGGATGGCATGATATTGTAACTTCCTTTTATGCTTGTATAATACAACTAAAATTGTCGACTAATTTCAATACTGATGATCTTTGATGGTAAACTTGTCATTCCTATAATCTCCTCCATCTTCCTAAAAACTGTTTTCCACTACAGTTTTCCTCTATTGTTACGTTGTTACATTTTTCAGTACTTACTTTTTAATATCTCTCGATGGAAAAAAATAGCTCACTCCAACTTCGTTTAGCTAATAATACTTGATATTCTCATCGGTCTTGTTCGAAATTAATACATTCATTTCACGTCATATTTAATAGCGTTTTAGAATTTTATTATCCCCTCGAACTATGCTTTTATGACCGTATGAATTTTGCCTGAAATCGGCTTTGTTGGTACTTAGTTTAAATCCTGCTTACACATTCGGAAACAATGTAATACTGCTTTTATATTGAGCGATTAAAGACAAGAAGGTCATTGGAAAGTTTTTTCGTTCAACTCATTTTATATTGAAGGGAGAACCTAAAATATGAATACGATGATGTACACTTCCTGTTTATTTTCAATAGAACTGTTTACATAGTTTCAGAGCTTAGTTAATATCGCTCAATACTATAGGTGTTTTCGATTATTTACTTTTGGCTGCTGGTAGCAGCTCGTAGTGACTGAATTTCGCTCGTTTATTACCGGGCGTGACGCCTAGTCTTACCTTCCCCTTTTGCCCCTTGAGCACATACTGAAGAGTATGAGCTTCAAGCCACGGACATTAAATATTTGACGTTTGACCGGTTTGACGTTTATTTAAAGGTTCAGATTGTGCCGATTACGATAAAAACCTTACTAAAAATATCTAAATATGCAAAATTATATTATCAAAATCATTTTAATTGAAAACTGTTCTTTTTTTTGACAATACAGGAAATTCATTGCCATTGGCACATGACAAGTAATTTTCAGGATCCTAAAAAATCGTGCTCGTTTTGCTTAAAAGTCATGACGACTGCGAGGCGTCACGCACAAGTGCTTGAAGCCCAAATAAACGAAAGCAACATATGTCGCAGCTATTTCTATAGTTTTCTCAGTGTCAAATAATGTCAATGCACTTCTGTGTGAAAGTGGTATTCTGTAGCAGAAGCTGCCGGTCTCCAGCCACAGAATACACCACCACTCAAGACATGAAGCTACCTAACCTTTTTTGTATGCGCAGGTCTGAAAGCAACATTTTTGTAAGATATACACTTCATCAGTATCTTTTTAAATCATTCAATCTCAGTCGGTTGACTAGCAACATTTTTATTGCGTACAAATTTGTTAAGTTCCAAGAGCTTTCTCTAGCGTTTTTCAAACTTTCTGAGCTGACGCTGACTTTTGATTACTTTTACAGTAGAACTTTGATTTTTATGACTTTAATTAATTCATTATTATTCATCCAATATGCATTTAAGTGAGAATATAAATTAGAGAGAGAAAAACAATTGCTTTTCTAAAAGCTTTGCCTAAAAATAAAAAAAAATTAGTAGGGAGAGCAATGCTGAAGAATCAGAGATTGGTCTCTTCGATTTTCAACTGCACTGGATGGAGTAATAAATTACAATGGAAAGGAAGTCGTTATGACAGTGAAAAATTAAATATTTTGCCACAATTGTGGTATCTTCTGAACCGAGTGTCCCCATAGAAATGGCTCTGGGACTAACAAAAAATTGTACAACAAAACTGACATCGACAAAAACTTGGACATTTTTTCCATTGCATTCTTCAAAACATTCTGCTTTTATTGGATTTCACAAGGTTTAGTCTGTTTTCAGCACTTTTTAATGATCGTAAATTTTGTTATTGGAAGTTGATATCGAATTAATTCAATAATAATGTATTATTGATCAAGGTAATAAATAGTATCATATTATTATACGATCAATATATGTAAATTTTCTTACGTAAATCTTATTCAAATGTTGTTATATTCGAAGAATTGCAATTATTGCAAAATGTTAATTTGTTTATAATAAAGTCTAATAAACACCCGCAACGTGTGCAAGTTATGTTTAGTTAAAATACTCCTTCGTCTACAAACATATAGTCCAAAATCCCAGAGCGATAAGACATATTTTCTAATAGAGGAAATGTTAGGTTCTCAATGGAGAGTTATTGGAACTTTTATAAGTTTATAAGGTCAAGCAGTAATAGTTCTGCCCTTATAGTAACATGTACGCATGCGCATGCTCACAATAATGTAAATTTACAATCAAAATAAGTCACCCTGTACAGTAAAATATAAAATTCACACAAAAATCAGTCTCAATTTTAAATCAATGAATTTAACCTTCGGGTAACTAATTTTTAGCACCATCCTTTATAATAGTTAACTTAATCAAAATTGAGTGGGTTTATTTTGAAACCTAGAAATTGTACTTTATACAATAAATTATAATTTAATTGATAAAAATTAACGTTCCAGGTGTTATGCAACTCCGGTGGCCTGCAAGAAATCCCCAAGAAACTCCTTCCTTCATCGGTGGAACATCTCTCCTTAACCCGCAACAACTTTCCAGTTATCAAAAGCGACTCTTTCTCGGGGCTCCGCTACTTAAGGAAACTCTCCTTAGACGGCAACAACATTTCCATCATAAAACCGTTTGCATTCCGGGGATTGCCTCGCTTAAAGGAGTTATCCATTCAAGAGACGCCGTTGGCTACTGTCGCTCAATTCGCCTTCGCCGGGCTACAAAATATCAGCGCCATCTATCTCAGCCACAATAAGATAAAGAAGGTTGAATCCTACGCGTTCGCCGGAACTTCCAATTTGCGTCTGTTAGTTCTAACTAATAATCCTTTGTATAAGATTGAAAGACATGCATTTAGCGGCTTGAACAATGTAGAGAGGATTAATCTTCCTTCAGGTGAGTCGGTTTTATACGGTTGCTTATTTTACTGTGATGACTTTCTTTATTTAGTAGACTTCAGCTTTCACAAAACAATAATATACACGTCTCACTATCTTGAAACAAAGCTCCAATATCCAATTCGCGAAAATTTTTCCGATAGTAGGCGCTGCAGTTTATGTCAAAGCTGTCAGTAGAATGGAGAAAACAATGCTATCTCAGATAATCTGTGACTAGCCCCCGTGTAATGGCGATTTGGTTTGTTTCCCCCATTTCAATTTTGCTCGTTTTCGCGAATACTTCGAAACTAAACTAGCTAGAATGTCAATTGTCCCATTTTTTATACTCTTCTCCTGCTCCAGACAGTTTTCGACTCTTCGATGACAGTTTAGCGTCTTTAACGTAATTTTTTTGAATATTACACGCCTACAGATTGCACGCTACTGAGTGTCCCACACTGGTTGAGCGTTATACGTCTGCTTCGGATTGAATATATTGTAGATAGACTCCGTTTCACATAAGAAGAAGCCCCGTGAAGTTTGCCAGCTGACTTGCGCAGAATCCAGGGGTGCGTTCGAAAACTTGGTGTGTCGTATAAAAATCACACAGTGGCCGTTCGAAAAGTCGGAGTGTATACAAAAATGGTACGGTGCTGTAGCATTCGAAAAGATGGTTGTCACATACAGGTGCGCGCACCAAAAACTCTAGTCCCGACTAGGGTAAAATTTAAGCTGACAAAAAGGTCACCTATGACAGCTTAAGCATTTGGATTTATTCTGCCGATATGAACTTTTAGATGTCAATTATTAATTATAAATTATTAAATAAATTATAAAAAAGGAAAAGTATGGAACGTTACATTGGAAAAAGGTAGACATATTCTGGTAGAAAATGAGCAGGATATGGCAATGGGACAAACTTGATAAGCAGCTCGCTCCTATGTTCCTTTATAAGTGAATATTCTAGTTTGCCTGAAACATATTCACTTATTCAGGCAAAGATTTGAATGAATGAATTTTCAATTTGATTTGTCAAGTTGTCAACAACCGAACAAACATACCTTGAAACAAAACACTCCATCACCGTTCGAAAACCTAGAGCGAGTTTAGCACACCGAAGTGAGTCTTTACCACCACTAGCAATAATCATCAAGTTTATATATTTTATTGAATAAAAAAGTATACAATAAATGAAATGTTTTTTTACATATTTCAATAACAAACATGAAGAAAAATAAATGTTGGGAATTCAACAACAATGCTGGGAAGTTCAAAGCTGTATGGAAGAATAACTACTTCTGTTACTTTTCATTTGATGAAACATGTTTTTTTTATAAAGATAGAGCTTACCGGGTGCACCTTACATTACAGTCTTTCACAACACATATTCTCGACATTGTCTCTTAAAATAAAAGTCCAACTATGAACAATTAAAACCAACTACGAATACTCAACACACACAAATAAGCAAAATAGGTCTTAAAAACGAGAACTGGACAAACTCACGATACACGTTGTAAAACGTTGATCTGCAGCTGTCAGGCAGTTGTCAGCACCAGGTCAGGATCATAGATAACACATTAGGATGTCAGCGCTGATACGTATATGTGGAAGAATCTTCAACTACCACTAACGGCGCTAAAGTTCTCACTAAATTAGACATCTTAGTACTGACGGGACTCCCTATGTGGCAGCACCCTCGCGCCTTCAGAGATCCCCCTTACGGGACTCTCAAGGTGGTGCCACCCAAATAGAGGGCGCTACGGGTCAGTTCCCATCTATAAGTATTTTTTTATCTATGCATACGACTGCAAATTCACGTGTCTTCTTTTTATGTGAAACGAGTCTAGCAAACGATTCTCAATGAACTAACTTTCATGTTTTCTCTCGATTTTATCTCTCGCCAAAATTAAAAATGACTTTCTCATTGTTGCAGGTATACGAGACATAGAACCAGACGCTTTCGATGGCTTAGACACCGTGGGATATATTAAACTGGCGTTTATGGATCTTCCAGCTCTTTCAACTGGAATATTCAGAGGTCTCACTAACGTGGGATTGTTTTCAATTCAAGAATCAGATTTAGGTATAATTGACGGGTCCGCTTTTAACGGTATGTCATTTATAAGAACGTTCACCATTCTCAACAATAA
>CAJUYH010003666.1:0-10895 GCA_910591685.1 Galerucella tenella | reverse complement strand
TGTTTAAACCGAAATTGTTTAAACAATTGCAAGGAATTGTTATTTTTTAACCGCACAATTTTTTTTTATATTCTTTACTTAAATACCAATAAAAAAGGGCCTATGACTTTTCACGATAAAGTTGATATTTCCAAAGATATGAATTTCTTAAGGTTCGAAAAATCTCAAATTTGGGTACTTTCGACACATGAAAAATACAAGGTGTTTCCAAATGACACCTACAACGTTTGCATTTAGATATCTCTCGTTAAATTGGACAAAATGATATGAAGATTAAGGGGTCCAGCCTCTTCACTTTTCGAATTACAGGGTGTTAAAGTTTTGAAAAATTGAATGTTTTAATTCGATTACTTTAAAATGGATGGATACATTGATTTGACATTTGGCAGGTTTTTTTTTTGTAAAAGGGCATATTTTGATGGGAAAAATGTTTCCATTTTTTGATCCAGTGGTGTACATTTGGAAGAATATGTTACCTTCCCCTCCCATTTTTTACGCCACTGTCATTTGAAGCAATTTTCATTCAATTTTGTATTCCTCATTGGTTTTCACGTGAAAAACGAATAGCCTTTACGTATCAAAAAATTTGTAGTTTTCAAGATATTTAATGATTTCATGAAGTCTGCAAGATCACTTTTTAATAGTTAATAAAAAAAATAAAAATTCTTGTATTTTTTCAATAACTACCAAGTACTTATGGTTGGAATATGTAACAGGAACTAATTTATGAAACAGCAATGCATCTAAAACATTCGGAGAAGATTGTTGAAAATATTTGTTACAACTAGTGATTTTATTTGAAAAAAAAATAGAAAGAATCCATGCAGCTACAGCAATTATTTCCGGCAATCGCCAGTCTTTCCAAGATATGCGATTTTCAATGAGAAAACGTTGCAAACTGTGTATAAATGTAAATGTTTCGGACATCTCTCAAGTTTGGACAAGTATGTCCAATAATCTTCTCCGAATGTTTTAGATGAATCGCTGTTTCATAAATTAGTACCTTGTACATATTCCAACCATGAGTACTTGGTAGTTATTGAAAAAAATACAAGAAAATTTTCTTTTTATTAATCAAGAAGTGATCTTGTAGACCTCATAAAATCATTAAATATCTTGAAAACTATACATTTTTCGATACGTGAAGGTTATTCGTTTTTCACGTGAAAACCAATGAGGAATACAAAATTGAATGAAAATTGCTTCAAATGTCAGTGGCGTATGAAATGAGAGGGGAAAAGTAACATATTCTTCCAAATGTACACCACTGGATAAAAATTTGAAAAATATTTTTCCATCAAAATATCCCCATTTACATTTAAAAAGAACCTGCCAAATGTCAAATCAATTCATTCATCCATTCCAAAGTTATAGAATTGAAACATTCAATTTTTCAAAACTTTAACACCCTGTAATTCGAAAAGTGAAGAGGCTGGACCCCTTAATCTTTATATAATTTTGTCCAATTTTACGAGAGGTATCTACATGCAATCGTTGTAGGTGTCATATGAAAACACCCTGTATATATCAACTTTATAGTGAAAATTCATGGGATCTTTTTTATTGGTATTTCAATAAAGAATGTAAAAAAAATTGTCCGGTTGAAAAATAACAATTCCTTGCAATTGTTTAAACAATTTCGGTTTAAACAATATGGCACTGGGTTGCCCCATGGCAACATGCATTTATATCATCAGTAGGGCAACTTGAAGAGGATCGCATGAAAAAATCGAGGTGGAATAGTCTTCGGTACTCATGCGCCGATTCCTCCTAGACTATATCCCGATCTGTATGTTTATATATGAATATCTGGATCTCCTTCCGATTAAAAGTTCATTATCCACGTTGCGTCAAATCGCAGTGACTTGTTGCTGGGACAATTCGTTGCGAGAAAAAGTACAATCAGCATATCGATAGTTTGTTGCTGCGACTCATCCATTGAAACATAACGTGTTGCCAACTTTATTGACAGTGACAGCAATGTTAGAGCGGAGCAGCCAATAGAAATTTTGGGTTGGTACGACAACATCCACCAGAAAAGTTACCAAGTCGCAACGACTTCTCGCTCGAAAATAGAGCAAGTTCTAATTCATGCGATCGACGCGCCCAACGAAAAAAAAAACGCCAAGTTGCATGCAACTTTTTCGAGTGGCAGCGTCAACTCGCACCGTGGAAAATGGACTTAACATGAATTAAACTGAATAAATGTCGTTGCTATGGAAATTTTAATCATGTTTGGTACTATTACGATGTATTAGGAATATTATGATTACTTTGAAAATAAAATGTTCCAAATTTACTTCTTATCCTTTTTAGCTTTGTTTTCAGATAAGTATAATAAAAAGTACCGTTCATTACAAGTCCGGAAACGGATTTTTCAAAACTCCTAATGGAATATACCTACTACATGTTATAACTTGACTGATTTTACATTTTAATAATATTCTAAGACTTCAAGTTACTTTTTTCATGAACAATTTTCAGATTTTCAGTCACAAAGGGTTTAAAGGTTATAAATGGAATGTTTCTATCATTTATGGCGTGCCGTTTTGGTATTTAATAACATCGTTTTAATAACAAAAACAAAAATATCTCTTCTCTCAAAAATGTTTATTCCCTAATTATTCTGTTAATGAATTAAAATTATGTTTTTCATAATAATAATACAGGAATTTCCATTATGAAAAACATAATATAAATTGCCGATTTAAGATTAAATTCATAATTTTAAATCGGCAATTTATATTATGTTTTTCATAATAGAAATTCCTGCATTATTATTATGAAAAACATAATTTCAATTCTTCAACAGAATAATTACGGAATAAAAATGTTTGAAAGAAGAGATATATATTTTTTCCTCTTTTAAAACGATGTTATTAAATACCAAAACGGCACGCCATAATCATGTTTGTTTGTTTGCCTGTCTCTATCTTACCAATAGCCATACTACGTAGTTTATTAATGTTTTTTTTCCCAATGAAACAATTTAATATGTCAATATTTTATCATTTAAAAGAAACAGGTTCTGTTAAGGTGTATATTTATTCTATATTTAGAACCACTAACATTCTTTGCAAAACTACCTGTGGTAACAGACGTTGTAAATAATGTAAATATAAATTTTGTAGACAAATATTGTAAATATATTTTTTTCATATTACCTGCAATGAGTAGTTGCTGATTTTAAAGAATATAAAAAAACAGTGATTAAAAGAAAATCATTAAAATCGAAGCTGTTCTTGAGAAGCTATTAGCAATAGGGCATGTCTAAGACAGTTGACTGTTAACAATACCCCGGTGGTAAAACAATAAACAATAGACACGATAAAAAATTAACAAACCACAAACAACTATCAACCTATATTATACAGGGTGATTCATTAGTGCGATAAAGTTCAATATCTTGTAAATAGTTGAAGATATTTGAATGAAATTTTGACTGATTGTAGCCAGCCTAGAGGCTCATATTTTAAAATTAGTCGCAATTGTACAGCGTATTCCAGAACGCCGTGCCAGATCAAATTAAAATTTTTAAATGGGAGACCCTATATTTTACTTCAAATTTGAATTCTGCTTGGCTTCGCTATTACAATGATATAATATTGTAATGGGTTATACAGCGTATTTAAAAAGTTTTGACCACTTATTCCTGTAAATCGTAATGACTTCAAGGAACCTGTATACTTTAAACTGCACAATTTAAAATTAATTTTTCATAGCCTTACGTCTGAGATAGTCGTCTAGTACTAAAAGTCAATCGAACTGATTCGATATCTAAGAAACCGTATACAGGGCGAGCCCAAACTCGAATACATTGGTTTCACAATTTTTTTAAATGGATCACCCTGTATTTTATATCGGTAAATGAAAGTACTTTACTATACTTCAAAATTTATCGAGTATTCCCTATACCCAAACTGAATTGTTTTTGTGATATTTCTATTTTGTTATTAAAAATTTTATTTCTTATGAAAAAATCAATAAAAAGCAGATAATTAAATTAATTCACAACAATTAACATGTTAGGAAAGTTTTTAACTTAGAGAAAGGTTTTAAAAGGTCGATAACAGTACCACCACACATGCAGAAGGATGAGGTTGAGCTCTTCTAAATAGTTACAATCTCAAGAGAACAAGGAATAAGCTACAGCTCTGTGCAAAGAATTTTGTCTACAAATCATATACATCCTTATTATATTCAACTACAGCAGGAGTTAAGAGGTAATGATTTTGAGAGGTGGGTACAATTTTGTGAATGGGGACTTCCAAAAACACAAGCGCAAAGACATTTTTTCGACTCCGTGTTATTTGGTGACGAGGCTACGTTTCATAAAAATGGAAGTGTGAACACACACAATTTTCATTACTATTCCACATCGAATCCTTATCATATTATCGTCACCCACAGTCAGATTAGGTGGTGGTAAAATCGGTGACTATGTGATAGGACCTTATTTCTTCGAAGAAACGGTAAATGGAGAAATTTATTTAGATTTCCTGGGAAATCATTTACCAGTAATGCTTGAGGACATTCCCCTCCGAACACGAACAAATGTGGTATCTTCATAACGGAGCTCCTGCTCACCATAATGCGCTCATTTAGGGACAATTGAATGATATGTTTCCCGAAAGGTGGATTTGACGAGGAGGACCAGTTCTTTGGGCACCAAGATCACCAGAGTTGAATAAAGCAGATTTTTTCCTTTGGGGTTTTATCAAAGAACAGGTGTACCAATTACTTGTTACTACACCAGTCGATATGAAAACAAGAATTAGGCAGGCGTTTCAAAATGTTAATGTGCAAATGCTTAGAAATGTAAGTCGATCTTTTCAAGACCGTCTCCAAGCCTGTATAAATGTAGAGGGTGGTCACTTTGAGCATCTTTTATAACTTTGTTGTTGATTTTTTTATAAATTTTAGTATAGTTGTTAATAAATAAGTATGAGTAAATTTAATATTGTTGGCTATCTTTAACCATAAAATAGAAATATCACAAAAACTATTCAGTTTGGGTATAGGAATACTCAATAAATTTTGAAGTATAGTAAAGTAACTTTCATTAAACGATATAAAATACAGGGTGATCCATTTAAAAAAATTATGAAACGAATGCATTCGAGTTTGGGCTAATTTCAAAATATGAGCCTTTAGGCTGGCTACAATCAGTCAAAATTTCACTCAAATATCTTTAACTATGTACAAGATATTGGACTTTATCGCACTAATGAATCACCCTGTATATTATTGAATATGCAAGCTCAACAATCAAAATAGCTTTAAAAGTACACAGAAGCAAAACCAACTAAACTCAAACACGATCTATCATTATAAATGAGCATAACCTCACTATTAAGTACCACGTGTTCTGAACGCTTTGTTTATTGTTTTACGTTCTACCACCAGGCTGTTGTCAAAATAGTTTGTGACGACACGTGGACATGCCCTATTTGGTTTGTGTGGACTTACTCAAAAAACGCCTCAACTCATAATATTTATTGCCCCTGATAGCTAGGCTGCTACAACTTATGAGTCTAAAATAGTCTGGAACTTTAAACAATTGTCTACAACAGAGTATCTTTGTTGTGTACCTCTTTCCATCGGACCCAAACCATTTTGTGGTATCCTGAAAGTAGTCCGAAAGTGGGAGAAGGAACTTAGTGTATCCTACTAGAAAAATAATCCAGGCTAAAGACAGGCAAAAAGGTTATTATGACCTCCTTGGCCTGGATTCTCTATTTTATGAGAAAATATTTCTATATAAATTTTTTCTCATACTAATATTTAGGTTAGGTTTAAATTGTTTCCGCTACCCCCATATTTCTCAGATGCGATACCCTGCAAGGGTCAAGGAATTTAGGAAATTCAAATTGACACGAGTGAATATGAAAATATTAGATAATTATTGAATTATAAATTCGAATATTCACAATTCAATAATTGATAATTTCTTGTCCTATCATTTTTTGTTAAACTATGGAATATTGTTAACTTATTCCGTTGAATCTACAATTGCAGGTAATGTAACAAATTGTTTGGCAAGGGATAAAACCCTCACTCACGTGTAAGATTATCTAGTTTTATCCCTTACCACACAGCCTATTATTGTTATTTGTAAAAATGAAAATGTAAAAAGTATACGAGAATAAAAACAGTTTAAAAATTCGTATCTTGTTTTTCATATTATGGTAATCCATTATGCCTTTGGTAAGTAACCCTCTGAATAAGTAGTTTTTCTCGATAAAAAGTATCCTATACTTATTACTGATTATTTTTTTCACTTGTCAAAATCTGACATTTTGGTGGTTTTAACCAATAGCAATACATAATTCTAGCCAAGCATTCGGTATTATACTGATAATTCTGCTTCCTCATCGATAAAACCTTGTTTACATCGAAACGTCAAAATTTTACTTTAAATTTGTCATTATTGACAACTAAAAGTGCTTCGAAGTTTATTGAAAAATGAACACAAACCGATTGAGTGCCATCACCCAAGAGAATATTGAACATTCAGGTAATACAAACTTTTAAATTGTTGAAAAAAATAATCTTCCCAAATACAACTCGCTCTTCAAATTGTATCACATAATTTTTTATTTTAATCACTCAAACTTGTTTATTTTAGGCAAAAACATTCAAACAAACCGAATTTAGATAAAATCCCTCGTCCTAACGGACTCGTGATTTTATCGATCGGTTTGTTTTCATATTTTTGCCAAATAAACAAGTTTTCGTGGAAAAGAAGAAATTATCGATAAAATTTGAAGCACTCGTGGTATTACCTTTGATAATTTCATTATGATGGCGTATTTTTAGGGTACATTTGGGATAAAAATAAAATATAAAGTGATTAAATTTTTTTATTTAATAATCATGGATTATAGTATTAATAGTATTTCATCTTGGAATGGTAGAATGGTAAAACTCTTGAGGAATTTCGTCTCCTAGTTGATTATTACTGGAAAAAATTGAATCTAATTAGATGAGAAAAATTTCAATGCATAGAAAAAATTTAGTTTTTATAAAACTATATTTTATCTACGACCACCTTTAAAATTAGGCATTTACGAACCAAAAAAGGTGTGTCAAATCATACATTATACATACGTTAAAAAGCGTGCGTAAATGAACAACGCTTTTTATATGGTACTTTCATTATAACACCCAAAAGCGTGCGTGAGTGACCAATGCTTTTTAAATTGGGTTTTCACTTTAACACTCTTTTTTAGCAACGTGATTATCTAGTTGCCTTGAATTTAGTCGTTGTATAAATTTTGTGCTGTCAGTAAATTTGACAGAAATGTCAGACATAGTGAAAAATATTTATTACTTTAAAAAAGACATATTACCCAATGTTATAATCAGTAATTTGAATAATTGTCCTCATAGAATTCGTTGTGTATATACAGGGTGTTTCTTAAGTAATCTAAAATATTATATGGGGCGCTACGTTACTCAATTTTAAGACGAAAAGTTCATATAAACATGTGTGATATGTGTTGTCGTTTATGAGATACAGGGTGTTGTACGTGAAATTAATTTTTCTTGGTGACGCTACTGATTTATATTTTTTTATTATTTTATTACAAGCAACATGTGTTAAACATAAAGAAAAAATAATACATTTCAGAGCAAATGTTCAAAATGTCCACCTCCAGCTAAAATGCAAGCATCCGCTCGATGTCTAATGGATTGTCGAATACGTTCGAAGATACCAGGATTGTTACGAATAACATTACAGCCGTCTATGATACGATTTTGAAGATCTTGTACGTTTAATATCAGTGTTGTGTATTACTTCTAAAAACCAGTAGCGTCACCGGGAAAAATTAATTTCACGTACAATCAGAACTGACTTATTACAATAAATTCAACACCCTGTATCTCATAAACGACAACACCTATCACACATGTTTATATGAACTTTTCGTCTTAAAATTGAGTAACGAAGCGCCCCATATAATATTTTAGATTACTTAAGAAACACCCTGTATTTGTTTATAGAAAATTCATATTTTTAAGGTTTTCAACCCCTTCAGAGCACATTTTTTAATTTTTTCTTCATGTGGTCGTAGATAAAGTTTTGTGACACTTGTGCGTGAAGTTCTTTTGCACACTCGTTGCGTAAAAAGTGCGAGGCTTATAAAAATCTTCATCACCATGGTGTATATACAATTGTTTCCACTACAAGCCAATTTTGAGACAAAAGTTGAAAATAATTCAATTCAATTCATTTTTGGTTGAGCGCGAATTTTAAATTAATGGGCGCGCGCGTTCAGCCACGCTAGTGCAAAGTTAGCGCTAGCATCGGCGCTTTGTGAAAGCGCTCGAAGGTGGCTGAGCGTATATGCTTTGATACTATATCAAACATCACATAGCCCTTAAATTCATTTTATAAATATATAGTTTTATATTATCTCTTCAATGGAAAACCTCATTACTTATTTAATGTTAGAAGAACTGGCGGATGAAAATAATATTATGGATAATATTGTGGAATTGATTCCACCTCTAATTGGTATATAGTTATATTCCCACGCAATATTTTCCCCTCAATATTAAATTCTATAGTTTTATACGTTTCGATATTCTCCGCCATGATTAAACATTAATAAAAATTAAACAACAGAAATTTTAAGGTTTGAATTGTTGTTTGTCGTTGAGATCATAAGGTATTATTATTTCTTCCTGGGTTGACGTTGACAAAAATGGCGAACGCTAGAGCTAGCGATGTCACTTAGCTGTCAAATTTGCCTTTTGCTTACTCAGCGCTAGCGTGGCTGAACGCGCCCAATGACATTTTTATTCAAATAATTTTATTTTGATAGGTAATTCCAAGCAGCACATATGTTGAATACAATCAAACAAAAACCAAATTTCAAATATCAAGAAATAAGACTAAATAATTATTAAAGTTTCCTGTAATATTGTCGTATTTAATGAAGGGCGGTATAGTCAAAAGCGCTCTTATCGCGCGGGTTCAAAGGTCACTAACCATATGTATCAAATTAGAAGACACAGTGGTTACCAAGATATGAGATTACATATATACCCGGAGAAAATAATGATGGTTGATGTTTCCGGCAAACTGGTTGACAAATTTCCACTTTTTCATTCATTATCGAAATAATCTATTAGATTAAGTACAATTTTTTTTGGCTTGAGGGTGCAAAATACCGGAAAATTGCTTCTTATTATTCATATTCTCACTTTGAATTGTCAAAGTGACAATTGTCTGTTGTCTGGAATGTTAAAACTTTCTAGCGATTTGCGTAAAAAAATTTTCTTGCCACTTTTCAAGGACCGATGACAATACAATATAGAGTTTGTTCAGCCATCCTTTGCCGTTACGTCATACATTGTCCAGCTTGCTCTCTCAATCATGAAATGGATGAGACGGAATTATGGCGTCATTAACGTATTTCTTATCTAAGGTCGACATACATTTTATCTGTTACTTGTGACAATTCAGTTGTCATATTTTGAAAACAATTCTTAACATATGTCATTGAATATAATTTTGAGGTTAAGTGTAAAATAACATTCAACAAATATAAGACATACGTAAAACAGCAGAATACGTCACCGATTATGACATAATGGCAAAGGATGGTTGAACAAACTATAGCAGTAGAATATAGGGTGTTCCATTTATAGCCTTTAACCTCGATTCTTACCTACTCTAAACTGACAGATTAATCCAGAATTTTGCACACAAAAATAATAATTTTCTCGGTAATCATTTTATTTTTAAATTAAGAGTCCTGAAAGAAAATATATGGAATTATAAAGACATTTATATCTGATGATATCCTCACATTGTGTATTTGTAGAAGAGGAAAAAAAAATCATTGCCTTCACCCTTCCCCTCAAAATAATACAAGTCGACAAATATTTCTTGGCGCCCGAGTTTTCGATGCGCAGTGGCACACTGTCCATGCAAGTAATTTAATCATAAAATAAAAAGTAATGTTTGAAATTAGAAATCTAAAAAGATGATTTATTACTAAACACTCTTGCCTATTCACAATCACAAACTTTCACCGCACCCCTGTATTCGTCGTATCTTGGAAATGTCGGTGCGTGAACTTCGGCATCCCTATCTTTCGCGCATCGTTAGGCGCCAAGAAATATTTGTTTACTTGTAGTAAACCAAATTGCAGACGCAGAATTTTTCGACGTATAGGATAATGTTCAGAATAGGTGAGTATTTTTTGCTTAATGTATCTCTAATGAATTTTTTACAAATGTGCACATTTTGGATCTATTTATATTAGTTGACCCTGCAGTATTTTCGTACAAAAAGCCGGTACAAATAACGAACAAATAACAGAGATAAAAGTAATGATATTAATAACAAAAATGTTATATTTTTGTTTCCAGTGAACTTGTTTCTCAAGTTCATTGCTATATAAAGACAGACTCCATTAAATGAGTCCTACCACGCAGTATCATATTCAAGCGATAACAGTAGTGGATTCAGCATATTATGTTTTGCGAATTTTATTTGTTTGTCAATTTGCAAGATTTTTTTGTTCGGGCATGATTTGACTTTAATTTTAATTGAATAGCAAATTTGATTCTATGCCCTGCTTTGGGATTGAATTCTTTTCAGGGATTGGTTTGAGAACAATTGATTTGAAGGAGACAGTCGCAGGGTAGGGAATCTCTGAAGGCGCGAGTGTGCTGCCACATAGAGAATTCCGTCAGTACTAAAATTTCTAATTTAATGAGAAAACTGTAACGCCGTTAGTGGTAGTTGCAGATTATTCCACATTTATCAGCACTGACATCCTAACCTAAGTATTTTTTTATCTATGGTCCTAACCTGACAACTTGCTTATTTGTGTGTGTGTGTGTGTGTGTGTGTGTGTGTGTGTGTGTGTGTGTGT
>CAJUYH010003665.1:0-31010 GCA_910591685.1 Galerucella tenella | reverse complement strand
ATATTGTGGAGTCATTTGAAAACAGTTAGTTTCATTTAAAACCATATGATGAGTAGATTCCACGAAGTGAGGGTTTATACAGTTAACTCAATTATTTTCTTAAATTTAACTAATCAAATATCAACAATGGATTCTTATAGCAAGTGTTCGAAATGTGCTACGTCTACTTCCTGACAGTAATACATCCTATTAGTAAACTCTTGTCGTACTCGTTCGAATGTGTCAGCTGAAATTGCATTACATTCTTCAATAATTCATTCTTTCAAAACGCCAATGCTATCTGGTGCCGTGGTATAAACCTTGGATTTCAAGTACCCCCATAGAAAAAAATCTAATGGTGTCAGATCTGGTGACCGAGGTGGCCATTCTATAGGACCTTGCCGATCGATCCATCAACCTCGATATTCTTCATCCAGGTAACGTCTTACTGCATCATAATAATGCGCAGGAGCACCATTTTGTTGAAATGTTATTTCCAGAAGGCCGAATTCATCTGGATTATCTTCCAGAATTCCAAGAATCAACAGCTTAATTGTATTTTGTTACATTTCCAGATACACTTCACCGCTTAAATTTGAATTTAGGAAAACAGGACCAACTATGTGGTTTCCCAAAATACCTGCCCAAACATTGACTTTTTCTGGAAATTGGGTATGTTGTTCACGAAAGGTGTGAGGATTTGTGTCACTCCAATACCTTACATTTTGTGTATTCACATTTCCATTGTGGCAAAAAGTACTTTCGTCACTGAAACAAATTGTTTTTGTGTAATGTGGGTTTTGACTAATTTTATTTGTCATACATTCACAGAATTCGAGTCTTCTGTCGGGGTCGTCATTCGAAAGGTGGTGCACCATTTTTAACTTGTATGGATGAAATTTATTTTCAGACAACACTCTATGTACTGTACTTTTACTCACTTCACAGATAGATGCAGCTTTAGTTGGAGAGGGAGTAGGGTTTACTACCATTTCAGCAACTATATCAATTTTTTTATCATTACTAAATGTGGGTCGACCATATCGCTTGGCATCTTGAACACTACCTGTTGCTTCAAACTTGTGAAGAAGCTCCCTCAAATAAGTTCTCGAGATAGGGCGATCTGGGTATCTCTCATTAAATAAACGTTCCGCTTCATGGAGATTTTTTCTAGATTCACCAATTATTAAGATAGCTGCTACTTTGTCGGCTTGTGTTCGTACCATTTTGCCTATGTAAAATCTTGAACGTCTCGATAAACAATAATTAAATTAAATATTTAAGCTATTTAGAAAAACACTTTGCAAGGTAACAAATACTATTAAATTAAAAACGTCAATTTTTTTGACAACTAACCAGAGGCGGACTGAAAAATCTTCAATATTTAAATGTGAAACAATAATTTTCGCATTTATTCAATTTATCCGACAAAATTAGTTTGAACCCAAAAAAAAATTAATATGGCTATGTAATATGTAATATGGCTATGTAGCCTTTCAAACGAGATATCACTTGCCATAAGGTCCTACTCAAAATTATTGGTCAGAGTGGCACTGTGACGTCATCTAATACTATTACGTCACCTGTTACCATTCGTAAAGAAGTTTAGAACACTTTATTTTCACCCTCCAGATTTTATTATTGTAAGTGTAGCCGCTCAAAAGATACAAGGGGGAGAGGGGACTTTTGAATAACACTGTATATCACGGAAAAGAATGTCTCTGGCACGCTCTCCCAAACAACTGCTAAAATTAATATTGCTAATGTTGAACTAAAAGTTAAACATATCTTTCCCAGTGATGATATAAAGATAAATCTCATGAAATCCATTCAAGAAGATCAACCTATAGTTATTCCTTTTAGGAAGTGGGAGTTACACGAATTGCCCTCAATTACTAAAGGTGCAAGACTTGAGGTTTGGGCTGTTAAAACATCCACTTCAGTTGAAAGACCCCGTTTTGTTATCGTTTTCTTCCAAATCGACAAACGAAACGTGACAACAGCCGATCCTACTTTATTTGACAATGCCGACGTGCAAGGTATATATAAGACTGTCACTTAATGGTGATTATTGGCCTTATGAAAGAATGCAACTGGATTTCGCTAAAACAAACCACAAAGAGGCATATTTTAACTACAGTTGTCAGAACCAAACATGAGCGCCGGAAAATATGCGAACTAAAATAATGTCATCGCAAGCAGCCAATCAAGAGCCAATGTTAACGATTGTCCATTAGTAATTGTTAAATATAATCGAAATAATATGACCGAGTGATTTCATCAACATTCATCATTTTATTCATTCTAGTGTTGTCAATGCGAGGATGATTATCCGATTCTTAGACAATTTCACTAATTTGGATCCAATAGTTTTTCGAATATTTCGTAGAATGGATAAATAAAATGGCTATTGTTTTTGGGGATTTTCCATATTGACTGGACCCGAAGACTTTATTTAGATATCCAATGTGTCCTTTTGGTAATTTTGACAAATTCTGATAATTTGAATAGTAAGTTCGGGTAATTTTCATTTTTGCATCGGCAACCAGTTCATATTTTGTTGCTTTCCATAGCAACTTGACCCTTCTTTTTCATGACATTAATACAGTCATGTAATTTGAAAATATAGACATTCAGGACAAACGGTAGTTTTAGTTTTGGTTCAATATAAATTTTTTTATTAATATTTAGAGTTACATTTTTAGCAAGTTTGACTTTGTGTACATATCTCTTAACAGTTGACATTTACGGTGTCGATATTTGGTTATCGATTCAAAATATCGAATTGTTGCTACAAAAATACAACTACAGCGACATGAACACGCCCACCAGGGCTCACGTTTGCTTCTGCCAACCGTATACTGAATTATATCCCAACTATGCCAACTCCACACAGAAGCGCCCTCTGCTGGATTATTCTTCTTTCAAAAAGCGGGCATTGTTTGTTATCGATTGTTCGAAATAGGAAGAAAGCATGAAGGCGTCCACAGTCGATGTAAAACTTGACATTGAAGCAAACATAGGCTTTCCTGAAAATACCAAAGTTTTTATTGCATCATCATTCACGATTGCATGATAGAATACTTCCCCCTCACCGAAATTGTTAAAAGCTTGAACGAAATGATGATCAGAGTTAGTATTAGAAGAGACGTCAACATGAGTGTAGCTTTTGTAGACATTCAAGGCTTTGTCGTAGATGGATTTTTCGTTGCCAAAGAACTCACCATAGAAATTGGATTCAAAAGTTCACATTACATATTTCCACCACCGCAATCGTTTTCCACATTATGTAATGCGGATAAAAGGACTACATCCCAGGGTAGTGAATCTCTGAACGAGCGAGGGTACTGCCACCTAGGGAGTCAGAAAATATACTAAAATTGCGGATTTGTTGAGAACATGAAGAGAACTGTAACGCCGTTGAAAGATACTTCCATTGACTTCCACCCACAATCATAGATAAGAGATATATATAGAGGGACCCACAATTAACTGTTTAACCTAACCTAACGATTTTGTCGGTTAGTACCTAGCTATGGTTAGTAGTACTTACATAATTTTCCAAATTATTGTTCTTCGTTATTGTATATAAGCATATAATATTTTGTTAATATCGACAGGGTGTGTTAACTTAGTTTAGTTTAGTGTGGACTTTTTTATATCAATAGACAATGGCAACAAAATGCATAGTTATATAAGGACTGTAGTGTGAGGTGCACAAGGTAAGTTTATTTTTATAATATAAAACATGTTTAATTAACTAGAAAGTGACAAAATATTAAAGTAGTTACCCTTTCATACAGCTTTAAACTTCCCAGCCATGAAGAACAACATTCGCTTTGGCTGGAAAGAAGTGGAAACCTCTTTTTGGATGTAACAGGGCGAAAAAATTGGAGAATATGCCCTCGTCACTTTGGCCAGGACTGCTTACTAAAAGTAGAAGACGAGACATGGTATTGAAAAGGTTTTCTTTGCTATCCCTGTTTTTGCCTGGTAAGTAAATCTTTTTATACCTACATATATTTATTGAATGTTATTAAATGAGAGTATGTTTCTTAGATTAAAATCCAAAGGAGGGATCTCATTTTTTGTTTCCCACTATAGTACCTCACAGGTAACAACTCCTGAGCAAAAGAAAGGTATTTACTGTCATAAGTTTGAAATAATCTTACTCATTTAAACATTCTGTAGATATGACGCAAACATCAATTGATTATTCCCCACTTGGGAAAGTTAAAACTCCAAGGAAAACCTATGGGAGGAATTTAATTGATGAGTTTTATGTAACTCGTTATGCTATAATTTTTGCAGTCGTACAATGTACATGAGAAAAAATGAACACATAAATTTTATGTTACAGATATTCCATCCACTAATCAGATGTTTGAGGAGGAAGGATTGCAGGGCATTAAGCACTTATACAATGGTATGTATATAATAAAATTTCTTCTGCCTGTTCCTTTTGTTGTATTATTTGGTTTGTTCAATTCCCATCAGAAACCAACTAAATAACATATTTTGAAGTATTATAATAGTAAATAAATAAATTGTCTACAGATACTGCTCTACCTCACAGAAGAGATGAAACCCGAAGAAATGTACAAACATTTTTCAAAGGTGAGTAGTTTCGAGAAACAAATATGTAATTTTTCACAATCACAATATGTGTGTTTGAGCTATCCGATTAAAAATATCCAAATGTAACTACATAATATGATAATATATTAGTGATGATAGTCATAATCTTGTAAATTGTTTTTTAAATAGTGTGCACATTTCAGTTACTTAGCTGTGTTATTAGCAAACTGTAGATGGATGTGTTTAATGTTTTTTTTCTTATTATACATCTTGTCCACAGAAACAGTTGCTGATAGAAAAATAGTTATTTATGTAACTAGTGTGTAAAGTAGCCTTTTTTTTGACGAATGTGAATATTGTCGCATGAGCCGCAGGCGAATGCGACAATCACATGAGTCGAAAAAAAGGTCTTTACACACGAATTGCATACAATATTTTTTCTACTAGCGAATATTTAATTAAAATACAAAAGTTTAATAGTAATTTTCTTTACGCACTAGTGCGTAAAGAAACATACTTTACGCACTAGTGCGTAAAGTGAGTAAATTTTTCTTTAGAAGTCTTTTTATAATAATCTAAAATAACATCATAGTTTTCTAAAAATATTCAATTCCTAAATATAAAATACAATTGCTTACTCTAGGTATAGTCGGAAGATCTCAATTTAAATTTTAAATGTCAGATTCAATTCACAAAGAAATGTCAGTCACTCACCGCCAACTTATACCTATTTACCGTATTATTTCCAGTACTCAATAATTATTTAACAATTATTATTAGGTTACTTTACCGAATTCTATAGGTTTCTATCTCCAATTTATGAAAAAAACTTAGATTTAATATCCGTTTATTATACCTATATTTTTATAAGTTTAGATATCTATAACTACATACATATTGGAATTTTTTCTTTACGCACTAGTGCGTAAAGTAAAACTCTTTACGCACTAGTGCGTAAAATAAAGTTTTACGCACTCGAAAATGTGTCTAAAGTACGTACTTTACACACGGTAGTAGAAAAAATATTTTGTGATTTGTATGAAAAATTTTTATGCTTTATAAATATATTTGGAATAAGTACATTTGACAATTTACTCATATTACTTTCTTTATTTTCAGTAGCCGAAGCAGCAACGAAGAAAAATTTCCACAGTACAGTGACCCTCACGAAAAGACTTAAAGCACACAAAACACAAGAGAGACAGACAGGATCACTTACTTAAAATAATTATAAACATTGTCTTTTTAAATTATATTAAGGAAGTGAACCGTGTTTTGGAAGGTATTGACATGAGAGTGATTAACAGAGATGCTCTATTTCAAATAACCCATAATAAATATCTTAAACGCCGTAAGAGACCAGAAAGGAGACCATTATGAGTTGTTTTGAAATAGATCAGGTTGATGATCAGTCTTTTGTCAATATCATCCAAAAGACGTGTCCAATATAGATTTTCATTTTTATGTTCCTTGTATATTCATTATTTCATTGGTACTTTTTAGTATAATTTCCCTCTTTAGCCCATTTTTTAATTATCTTCTCATATTTGTTTATTATGTAATTACCAAAAGTTATTTGTATGAAAACCATATATACCTCCTTCTCCTATTTCAGTGATTATTGAATTTTTGTGATTTTTTAACTTCAAAATGTTACATTTGATTATTTTTGTACTCCACAATATGCATCTTGTTCTGTATTTCATAATAAAGGTGAAAGGGTCACTGTTTCACTATTTGTTGTACTTTGCGTCGTTCCCTGATCACTAA
Organism: Galerucella tenella; assembly: GCA_910591685.1. Lineage (NCBI taxonomy): Eukaryota > Metazoa > Arthropoda > Insecta > Coleoptera > Chrysomelidae > Galerucella > Galerucella tenella. The sequence continues at coordinate 24,683 of CAJUYH010003665.1, read as the reverse complement.
TAATAAATTATAAATTTATTAATGCGTCTTACCTTAAAAAATCGTTTCACCTTACATCGTTTGCGATTCAAAATAATTTTCTACATTTATTGTTCTTCCTGTTTGTCATTAAAAGATGTAAAAAACGTTTTATTGGCTGTGTACTTTTTATTTTGAATAAAATATATATACTTGATTATTGCTTTATTTTCCCACTCCAGGCATTGTATGGTCCATTTTCGACATTTCATTTAATTTAACTTGACTATTTGATTGTTATTATTGTAATATCAATCAAAATGTTGAGTTACTTTGAATGAAATATCAAATAATCGACCATAAATGCCATATTGCAATAAAAATAAAATCACAGTAATTTTGAATATGGCGCCAGCCGCGAAAAACTGTAAATTTACAGGAATCTTCTTTTTCCACTGTTAGCGGAGATCACAACCATGTCAAATGTGTTAGAGTTTCATTTTCCGACCCTCAAGGTGGCGCCACTAGTGCATGGCATTCGATAATCTTCAGGAGATGTAGAATATTCTGAAGTGAATGAAATATTGGATTGTATGCTGCAGACTACATTTACGTTCGAGGACAACAAAAAGCAGAATTCCTGCTAAAGAAATTCCACATATTGGGTGTTTTCCCACATATTATTGATGTTTGCAAATTTGATGGTACACCGTGTGCAACAGGAATTTTTGTTCACGATCCAAACCCCTGTCACGCCTCTGGACCATATTCATGTACCGAAAGAAATGTACAACGCCTCCGCCACTGGTTTTCAAATACTGTATTACCAAAGAATACACCAGCTAACAAGAAGCGAAGCCCGACGCAATCTCTTTGAAGTTTTGGTAACAAAAATATATGACCTTGAGAGACCGACGTTGACAGATAACTTAGTGAATACACTGAGAAAAGTAATCAAATTTTCCAAATATTGGCGACATAATTCGTAGTTACACGTAGAAAAAAACCTCGACATTAAAACATTCAGGTTCAGGAAATTATTTTTTATATGATTACTTACTGATTCATGTACCGACATATACACGATTACTACAAATTGTTTGTTTTGAGAGAATATTACTTGACAATCAAACCTCTGGGCCCACCACCTATTATATTTATTTCAAGTTGAGCAGTAAAATTAACAAACACCTATTATACATAATTCAACAGTACACTTTCAGTTGGTAAAATCATGCAGTGTTTCAGTTAGATAGGTGTTGTTTTTCTAATTATTTTTAATTTCTGCCGAGCACTGCAAGTAATTATATGTAAATAAGTATTTAAAGAAGCATTAAGTAGGGTAGGAAAGATATTGAAACAAATGTAGTAATAAAATTTTTTATTTGGTTTACTAGAAATGAAAATAGTGTCTACAAATGGGATAAAATAGTTAGTAAGGTCCTGGTTCAGGTGACGGTATGTTATCTGCAATATTTTATAATGTTATATTTAATATTGTGGATTTTGTAAGAAAAAGTATATGTGTATTTAAAATATAATACGGTTACAGTGGCCTGTATATTGAATGTGTGGTTTATTTGGCACAGCTACAGCAGACTTGACATCTTCAGTACCAACTTCCATTTGAACATATATTGTTATGATATGAACATACCCAAAATAAATCATTTAAAAATAATCATGAGCCAATACGACCAACTCTGTTATTTGGATACTTAGTTAAATAAATTAATCACAATAAAAGAAATATAATAGAAATAAACTTATAAAAAAGTCAAATTAAAACATGCAAAACTGATAATATTTATAAAAATAAATAACATTATTTATAATAAGTTTTGGCAAACACTATATTCTAAATTATTAATCAATTTTCATAAACCCTGTATAATCGAAGAATTTAAGCTATAAATTGACAGATAAAAACAGGAGTACCAACTTCAAGCAAATTGTGTAAAATACCAACCTAAATTTTAAGGTTATAAAAGATATAAATACAAATTTTTGACCACTGCAATGATAAAAACAATAACATAATAATGAAACAAACACCATATAGAAACTAAAACATAATTTCATTTGAATAAACTTACAATATTTTAAAGATTGGAAATATCAATTTAGTAACAAACTTTTAAAATGAATTTCATTGATTGAAATAAAACAAAAGAAAGTTTGTTTGGAAAACAAATGAAAAAATCAACAACTTGCATAAATTTCTCCGAAGGAGAAAGACGTAGAAAAATTTGAGTTGAAATTAAAAGTAAAAATCTTAATAAAACTATTTAAAATATTCAAAAGATTAATAATATATTATTTATATAAACATAATTATAAGGAGTCAGTGATACCTATAATTAATAAAAGTAAAATACGTAAGAATACTTACAAAGTGACGTAAGCGAACATCTACCTCTGAATTTATAATTTTAATCAAGACGAACTGATATATCTGGCATAGTTTTGTCGATATAACTAAGAAATTTTCCACAACGAACAGACTGTGTAAAGTCCACCGTTTTGAAGAAGGAAAATACCGGATTTAATCCTCAGCTGACAGTCTGTATATTCTGCAGGCCTTTCCCACATTTTCCAACCCATTGAAACCTTCGAATTTGAAGAGAGAATAAAAGTATAAACTAACAAACATTCAGGTACAAACCTACTGTACATATTAATTTTAAGTTTTTTTTTATGTAGTATAAATTGTTTGCTTATTAGAATTTAATTGTTTGCTTAGATATAATAAGATAAAAATACTTACAGAACATTTGATAAAATCAATTCGTTAGATTAACGTTTTCATTAAGTTTCATAACAGTCATATTCCAAGAACAAAGTAAAATAAATTTCTTCTTTTTTATTACTAGATAAATAGTCTATTATAATTAAGGTCACATATCCACGTTACTCAATTTAGTTCTGTGAGTATAGTTCAATAGTGTGCCTGGATGAATGAATGAAAATTTAGATAAATAAGAATTGGAATAACTGTATAATTGTATAATTTGAATATTTTATTATTTAAAAACCTAATAATAATATTTGAATAAAAGATAAAACACTTATCCAAGAGTACATGTGGCTGTTTTGTTTCAATTTCTATGATTCAATTGCAGTAATATATTATAGTGCCAACTTTCAACACGAAGGCCAAAGAACAGAGTCGGACTTCATAAATTTTAATTTGACCTCACAATAAAATATTCCCTGAGAGTATAAAAAAAATATACAAATAATAATATAATAAAATAAAAATTAAGAGTCTCATAAAATAGTTGAGATAATCATTAATGGCGCCCAACTAAAATATAAATAAAAATTCAAATAATAATAAATATAAAAAAAGGTAAGTATTAAACAATATAATAAACAAAATTTATACATATTAAATTTATATAAAAAGCATACTTACCATAACCATAACAATATATTATCTAAAATATATATATAGTAAACAACCAATGAGCATCATTGTACACAAAAAAATGTGTTCTTTCCAGATGAGGAGGGTCCTGGTTCAGGTGACGGTATGTTATCTGCAATATTATAATGTTATTTTCAAAAATGTGGATTTTGTGAGAAAAATATATGTGTAGTTTTTTTATGTATACTTATACATACTTGTAAATAAACTATACGTTTTGATGCATTGCATATACAGATGTATTTGAACAATTGAAATATTTACCCAATAATGGCAAAGCTTGACAGCTAGGGAAATGTTCTGTTCCACATAAAGAAGGTGACGGTATGTTATCTGCAATTATAATGTTATTAATAAATTGTTGTAACTGATTTAAAACAAAGTAAGAGTTGGTACTGCCACAAAGTAGACTTATTATAAATGCAAATGACAATAAAATACATCAACTGATTCCAATAACTAAAATAAAGCTCAATATTTACCAGAGTGAACAATTATCTTTCTTGGGGGATCATTTGTCAAAACATGACTGTCGTTTTAGTCCTAAGAATTTCGTAGGTACAGCAAACTCGAACAATCTCCTAGAGCTTCCACCCTTGGTGATAAATTTGTCTTCAAAATGAAGCTCACACAGCTTGTAATTTTTTTGAAGTTGAACTGTCGTCTTTCCAGACAAATCTTCACGATTACAAGCTTGTAACCATAGCTGGGATCTAAAATAATCCAAGACAATAATAAGTTCAGACTAATATCAAATAATACACAAATAATATATTTGCTGGTATATTATTTGCTAATATAATATGTTTATTGTTGGGTAGAATAAGTCAACACAACCTATCACAAAAGTTGTTCATTTCATGAAAATTCTATTCAATGAAAATGTCAAAGAATACCTAATCAAATATTTATTTGAGTATTTTTTATACTTATGCTTAAATTAGCATAAGAAACTTAAAGACTTAACTAACAGGGTCTTTTGGGAATCCAAACATAGAGTTTTTTAAAGAAACAAAAGTTTTTTATTGAAAAACTCAGTATATCAACTCTTGTTTTACATGACTTCTTATCTATTTTATGTTTTTGTAGATAAAAATTTGTTATCTCAAGACTGTAACTTCCTGTATTTTAATTTTGTCCGTTTTTTAGATTGTAACTTCCTATGGCATTGAGATAAAAACTTCTTATCTCTTCGTTATTTTTCAAGAAGTTCAGAAAAAACAATTTAATGATTTGCATAGTGAAATAAACTTTATTGATGGAAAGAAATTATTTTTGTAAAATCTTGAGATGATTTAAAAGGTCTCCATTGGGACGTGGGATATCAATTTTCGCCCGCCATCGCATTAAACATATATCTGAAGAAACATGGGTTTTTTATTGGAACACTCTGTATATTCATCAACTTTTATATTACATGAAGATTCAAATTTTCGTCTTACAATTTTTGAAATTACTTCCAAAATTAAAACAAAGACAGATACTACCCAGTACACACAATGTTACCTAACCTTTTTGCTTGCCTAATAAGCAAACGCATTCCTTTCTAATAAGTGACCTTAGAAATGAATTTTTGCTATTTTTTTTTTCAATCCAAAAAGTATACAATAACGAAGCTTGTTTGGCAACGTCACTTCTACATTTCCCAAGCTAAGATTAGTAATATAATAAAAAATAATCTCTAGTCTTAAACTTACTTTAATGAGGTAGAAACATATAATAATAATGGGACCGAAAATGAATTTCACATATTTTGATTTTGGATTCTTCCGCGACCACAGAAATAATTTTACACAGTTTTCTCTATTTCATCGGCTGAAGCTGTAGTATTCTTTCTGTCCCCCAAATTTATCCTTTCCTGATATCAGCAGATGCTGAATATTTGAAATAAAAGTGAAGAATACAACACCAATGATGGCTTTGAATGTATTTAATAAAAATAGTAAATATTTATTCATATATGTATGTATTGTGATGTGATAAATAACCTCACAAAGAATCAGCTTCATACATGCATAACTTCAAGAAAAAGAGTGAAAAAAACTAGTTTCAAAAATATAGTGTGACATTATATGGACATACCCTGTATATTGACAATAAATACAACTTAAACTAATGGAAATTAAACTTAAACTTATTATTATCACTTTACATAGTTAGAAAACCCTAGAAATAATCGACAACAATTTAAAGAATGAGAACTTAATGTTTCAAATAAATGTCATAAAAGCTTATGTCCAGACTATCTCACTGTAGATGAATATTGTCAATTGGATGAAATAATAAGCTTAAGCAAGTTTTCTTCTTCAGTTTTAAGTAATAGGATCAATCAAATAACAATTTATAAATCACTGGGATTGAAATTGAAGTAATACGGTCACAAGAAAGTTTGACAGATATAAAATTAAGTAGCTAAATAAAATTTTTTAACAAGATTCTTAGTTAATAATTCTGGTAGTAAATGTTAATATTTCGTTAAGTATTGCCATTAAAATAATAATACAATGTCCACAAAGGTTACAATTGCAATAAAAGGGCATAACCTTAAAATTGAAAAATTTAATGTTAAGAAAAAACTATAAATTAGCATAAAAAAAAGTGAAAGAAGGTATGTGAAGAACATCCCGCGTAAAAGTACAGTGCTTTTAAGTATTTTCACGTGTGTTTAACTAAATATAATGCCTTCACAACATTCGAGATATTAAAATCCTCTTTAAAAAGCAATGAAACGCAATAGAGACGCGTGTGATAGTTTATTTCAGTTATAGGATGTTATTAGCTTTAATTTAGTATAGTTTTTGATTATCCTGGATGCACATTAAGAAAATTGTAACATTTTTTACCATAAAAGTAAGGTTGGATAACACAATTTTGTCAGTTAAGTGTCATAAAAGCCGTCGTTCAGGGAGGACGTATTTGGCTTCTCTCTGATTTTCCATTGTTTCCAATTTTATTAACCACGAAATAGTAATTCACGTTACAAGACCGGAAAGCAGTGTTTTTCAGGTCGAGACAAGCTTGGAGAGACCTGAAAAACACTAATTTCCGGGTGCGTGACGTACAATCTTTTTTTTAAGATTTCTCCATGGGTAAATTTGAGATATATGCCCTACCTTAATTGATGTCACTATATCATTGAATATATTGACAATTACTCACTGGATTGTGTTATGCTTGCCATGAATTGATGTTCACAACAAAATTATATAATTGTAAAAAGGTTAGTTTAGTCGGAAAACGGCTGAAAAAAATTATTAAAAAATTTTACAAAGTGGGATAAACGCCCTCTTGATGGGATTTATGCCCCATGAGTTGAGGATTAATGCCCCTCATAGGGATATATGCCCTGGACACAGTTCAGCTAGAGGATACAATTTTTTCCCTTCGATTATAGATACTAAATCAACTGTTGATAAAAAATAGAGGGTCAAGAAATCAACATTTATTATTGAATATTTCGAACAGCACTAAATCTATTACAAATCTATGGTCTTCTTAACATTTTTCATTTTATTCTGTCTCTTCCTCAATCGAACACAGTTATTGCAACAGTTGCCATACATGGTACAGGTTTCGTGCAACCATTTTTGGCAGTCAATACAACAAATCCAGTCCACAGGTTCTTTTGTGTCATAGTAGTTTTCCAAACATTATACGCAATCTGCATCATCATCACGTTGATCTTCACCTAATGAGCTGTCATCTTTTTTTAAGGGTTCCATGCAAATATTTAGATGGTGTTTCGTCCTTATCTCCTGATATTTGATTGTGCACTGGTGAATTGCGGCTCTTCATCTGAGACTGTGAGTTTTATTTTGAACAGCTTGCAACTTCTTTGATGTCAGGTATTGGAGATTCATCATGCATAGAACTATTAATTTTGTCAACATTTTTCATGTCTGCTGCTGTACTAGGTTCTAGAACAAGCGAATTCGAATTCGAAGACGTAGTTATGATCATCTAGAAGGAAATTTCCTTCAGCACCTGCACATGCTATCAAGGACACGTTTTCTCCCCTTTCTTTGACAGTGAGAGTATGAACACACTTGCTTCCTTTCATAGCCACTACTTTATCTGGTTTATTATTTATTTGTATGCCACTCTCATCCATATTGAAGATGGCCTATGGTTTCTGCACCAGGTCATACTTCTCTGGAGTTCTTTTCAACAATTCGTAAAACTCATCAACTTCTGCTCTATTCATTCCTTTTGCTCTGGCAAGTGATAATCCTTCACTTTTTCTTATGGAAAGTTTCGGGTGCCTTTCCATAAATGAATAAAACCAATGCATCCCTGCTGTTTCTGTAATTTTCCTCGCTGTGAGAATACGTTTCCTAGACGTAGTTTCTTAGCAAAACTAAAAGCAATTGATCTGACAGTTGTTCTTGTAGGAGCGAATCCTGTCTGCTGTAATCTTTTAATATGATTTACTGAACGAATTTCGTTTGATACTCCAAGAGCAGGAGGCTTTCCTAGAGGAACTTTTTTGGAGTTATCAGAAGTCAATCTTCTCCCGAGAGTTCTAGAAGGTATATTAAATTCCTTACTACCTTCATTGATGCCCATATTTCCATATTTCACATTTTCGATAGCTTCCCTCAAGCTCTGTTCAGACCACAAAACACGTGGTTTGATATTCTGTTTTCTAATATATTTTCTTGACATCTGAAAAAATTGAATCATTAGTAGGGATTCGTTTCAAATTGAAGGGTATATATAATAATAATAATAATAATAATTGTCTTTATTATTTTCAAAATATAAATGTTTAACAATAGAATAAAATGTAAAAACAGATTCACTAATTGAAAATAAAAGGCGAAGTTCAGCTTTTATGAGGCATTAAGCACCATAAAAGTTGCTCTACCACTTAACCTTAAGGAGTGTACATGCTTAAATTGATAAAGAAAATAATAAAAATAAAAATAAAAAAAAAATACAAAAATACAAAAATTCAAAAGTTGGTATCTAGACTGGGTTTAGGATTCATAGCTTGAAACGTTTTTAATTTTTAAAATAAAGTAATCAACAGAGTGTTCAGATTTGAGTAGTGAAAAGATATTTAGCAAAATATACTTTAAACTTATTAATTTTATAACTTTTAAGATCTGTAGGAAGTCCGTTATAGACATGGCTAATTTGATATCTGAAAGAGGATCTGAAAAGTTCTAGCCTGAAGAATGGAACTGTGATTAAACCTCTATTTCTAATGTTAAGATTGTGTATATCTGTCCTATATGTTATTTTTCGATGTAAGTAAGATGGCTTTCTTGTAAGTACTATTTTATGATAGAGACAAGCTGAATGTAATATCCTTCTATTATTCATGTTTAACCACTCAATTTCTTTAAGTTTATTTGAGACGCTACGGCGTTTTCGAATACCAAATATCAATCTAAGACAACAGTTCTGCATTTTCTGAATTTTCCTTTTATATTCAACAGTTAAACATGGACCATATAGAGCGTCAGCATAGTTAAACACCGATAAAATCAAAGCCTCACATAATGTTTTTTTTACGCCAAATGATAAAAAATGTCTGATGCCAAAAACTGTTTTCAAAGACATGTATGCTTTTTGAAGTACCGCGTTAATATGCTTTTCAAACTTCAAATCAGTGTCCAGAATCACACCTAAATTTTTAGCTTCCGAGACCATAGCTAGTTTTTCATTATTTATCTTAACATCAATCTCACTGGAAATCTTTTGACGATTTAGTTTGGAGCCGAATAGGAGAGTTTTTGATTTAGTGGGATTGATTGAAAGGTAATGATTTTTAGCAGCTTCTACAAACGCATTGAGGTCAGCATTAATCGTATTACAAGCATGTTCAATTGCCTGCGGAGAAAAGCTATAGTAAAGTTGGGTGTCATCTGCGTATAAATGTGTACTACAATTAGATATGTGTTGCAATAGTTGAGACGTATAAATTGTGAAGAATAATGGACCCAATATTGAGCCTTGTGGTACACCCGACGAAAGTGGAAGTAGCTCTGAGCTTTTTTTTATTTAGAGAGACACGTTGCTGTCTATTTCTTAAATAATTATTAACTAATAAACGAGCATTTTCTGCAAAACCTATATATTGTAATATATCAATTAATAAGTCATGATTTATAGTGTCGAATGCTCTGCTAAAATCGAGCAGTATAAGTACTGTACACTTACCACCATCAGTAGCCTTAATAATATCATCTACTATATGAAGAAGAGCAGTTGTACAACTATATCCCTTACGAAAACCCGACTGAATTGATGGTAATATTGAAAATGAAACTAAGTGCTCTTTTATTTGAGTCTCCATGGCTCTTTCTATAATTTTTGACAGTGTGGGTAATATGCTGATTGGGCGAAGATCTTTGAACTCTTTGGGATTGTTTACTTTTGGTAATACCCGCACAACTGCACTCTTCCATACAGAAGGATACACACTTCCAGTGAGACAAAAGTTTACTATGTGTGTGATATATGGTACCACATGAGGACAACATAATTTTAACATAGTGATAATCAGCTCATCACAGCCAGTGGCATTTGTTTTAATTCCACAAATTATTTGATATACAAAAAAATCATTAACTTCCTTAAAAACAAAATCTGACTGAACTAGTCTATTGTTTCTATAATACTGAGAGACATTTTCACCTGGGGTGGCATTAGGAACAGACTCAATAAAAAATTTATTAATATCATCAACATTGCTAAAGTTATCGGATACACTCGATTTTTTTTCTATTAATAATTTATTTGACCTTAATGTTTTCCACATTTCTTTTGAGCTATCGGTACCTAGCTGGTATGTGAAGCTGGTTATTTACGGTAATCCTGGTAAACTCGTAAGTGCGCCTCAGCTTTTGTTTTTTTAAATTTCCTTAGAGCTTTGTCCCTTTCATTAATCATTTGTTTTATAGTATATGTCAACCAAGGTGCTTTAGGTTTAGTGACCCTTACTGTAATCACAGGAGCGTGTCTATCAAATAACTGATGTAAACAGTTTACAAAATATGAAACCTTTTCATCAACAGTTTCTTGATCGTAAATTCTAAAAAATGATGTGCTAAACAAGTCTCGTTGAAAAGAATCATCGTTAAGATTTTTGAAGTTCCGATAAGTGTACATTTTAGGAACCTGTTTATATCTATTGATTGGCAATTTACAGAATACAATAGCGTGGTCTGCAATATCATTGTGTATTATACCCTTCTCAACTAAAGCTTCATCTCGTACTATAACATAATCCAACAGAGTTGATGAAGTAGATGTTACCCTTGTAGGAACATCTATTACCTGTTTTAAGTTTAAAGAATCTAATAAAGAATAAAATTTTTTAACAGTACTACTGTCTAAATCGAATAAATCTAAATTGAAGTCTCCCATACAAACAATTTCATCCACAGTAACAAATATTGATTCTAAACTGCCTTCAAACTCGTCCAAAAAAATACTAGTATTCTGTTCATGAGGTTTGTATATGAGGCCTACAGCAATAGCTTTTTTATTTATTATAACTTTGACCCAACACTGTTCCCATATCAAATTATAAACATCAATTATTTCCCATTTAATATTATTCCTAACGTACATACATAAGCCTTTACCGTTCATATTACGATCCATCCTATATATATCAAAGCCATCTATATGTATCTTTTCATTATTAATTGATTGTTTTAACCAGCTTTCACAAATTAAAAGTATATCGATATTATTATCTGTGATAACTCTTTTAACCTTATGTAATGAAGGAACTAATGACCTCGCATTCAAACATGCAATATTTAAAGAGTTCATAACACCTAAACAATCCAAACACCAACTATTTGAAACCAGATAAAAATTATAATAATAAAACTAATAAGTAATAAATGGTTGTTGACAACACAAGTTTAACACCAGGTACATCCAATTGCACGTGGTGCTACAAATAATCTTATAAAATTTAAAGAATTATGAATGCAAAATTTGTAAAAATTGAATAGAGATAACAAATACAAGTTGATTTTATCGAAAATACCACACAAAGAAGAATTATAAAAATATAATAATATAATAATAAGCATTAATAGAATGTATATTGCAGAATATAATTAAAAAAAAAAAAAAGTAGAAGAACCTAGTAATTATACTATAATAGTAACAAAAATGAGAATTCCACAAAAAATCTGCAATAACATACTCTTTATTTATAACTAGTGATAAAAAACGCAAATATCCTAGAAAATTCCAAAGTATAAACAACGATGAAATTTATCTGCAATTGTTTCGGGTTTATTTAATCAGCGTCGGTTACCTGCTGGGATTCAAGCTGCTCAATATTTTTAACAATCATTGTTTTATTACTATCGGCCATTTTCAAAAATATGTTTCCATCTTTTGTCCATATTGTTCGATTGTTGCCAGCTTTTTCGCGAAACAATTTTAGAAGCTTCATTTGTTCAGACGTTAAATCTTCTCTTATTATGGTATTTGAGGTTTTAAGTAGCTTCTTATTTTTATAAACCATATTTTTATAGAACATACACGTAAAAGTAACTAAAATTGGTCTAATTTTGTGTCTTTGAAACTTTCCAATTCTATAACAAAAGTCTGTGCACTTTTCATCTATTTCTAGGTTCATTTTAGTATTACAGATATTTAGCACTGTTTCCATACAATTTTCCCTATCTTTCTCATCTACTCCATAAAATCTAATATTTTTAAACTTATCTAAACGTTCTTGTATATTCTGTCGCTTTACAAGATAATCTATAGTAACTTTCTGACTTCTTAGTTCATTCTCCAACTCTTTAGTTTTTGCTTTCAGGTCTTCAACTTTTTTGTCAATCTGCTTCATAATACTATCTGCTATAGTTTTCGAGAGTTGATTTATAAAATCATCAGAAGTACAAAGCTTTGCCACTAATATTTTCACAGTTGAGTGCAGTTCCTCATCACCTTTGTTGTCTATTTTGTTTCCTCTGCTTTTGGACATAGTGAAAAAATAATTTCACTTTACAGGATACTGATTAACAATTTTGCGTGAAAAAGAGTAAAAGTACTTAGTATGTACTTACTTCTTACAGTAATGACAGATTCCAAAAATATAAAGCACTTTTACTTTTACGTGAAACACGTCTATATCGTATCAAGCATGCTAACATTATCCTCTGCTTCACTGAGTCATAAATCCTCTGAGTGTTATTTCGTATGGGATATATGCCCTAGGGAATTTCCTTGATATAAATGATCTTTTTTACTAATTCTAGCCTAGAAAACCAATTCCCAACTTATATCAACATTGGAGACGAAAGCTCCGATAGATAGAATGTTGTAATTCTTCAGAAAGCTAATATTTCAGTAGTCATGCATGATCAGAATTTACTAAGACCTTACCTTACTAATTGTTTCCAGTAATATTTTGCTAAATCGTAATCGAGCGTTGACTAACGATGGATATCGCACAACAGATCACCCACACTGCTGCAAGAACGAAAAAAAAGCGACCATATGCGTATATTTTGCGAACTACGTGCTTGGGGCACATATCCTCCTAGGGCATATATCCTACATTTACCCTATACATTTTTCACTTTTTTTCCTCGACACCAATTATGCATCGTATGACTTCTCGTAACGGACTTTTGATTTTACTGGTAATTTTTACATATGCTCTCTATAGTGTGAATGTTTTTATTCTTTATAACTTGGGAAAGTATTTATGTTTTATTATTTATCTACCACTCGTGGACTTTCTCCACTCGTGAGATTTCCATAGCAACAAAAATTCGTGCATCTACTTAAAATTATCAACAAATTACCACCACTTGTGTAATTACTGTTGATAATTTTTTTCACTTGTCAAAATCTGACATTTTGGTGGTTTCAACCAATAGCAATACAATATTCTAGCCAATCATTCGGTATTACCTTTGATAATTCTGCTTCCTCATCGATAATACCTTGTTTACATTGAAACGTAAACATTTTACTTTGAATTTGTCATTATTTACAACTAAAAGTGCTTCGAAGTTTATTGAAAAATGAACACAAACCGATTCAGTGCCATCACCCAAGAGAATATTGGAATAGGAAATTTTGAATTGTTGAAAAAAATAATCTTCCCAAATACAACTCGTTCTTCAAATTTTATCACATAATTTTTTATTTTCATCGCTCAAACTTGTTTATTTGTGGCAAAAACATTCAAACGAACCGAATTTAGATAAAATCAACCGACTATGAATCGGTTTGTTTCCATATTTTTGCCAAATAAAAGTTTTCGTGGTAAAGAAAAAATTATCGATAAAATTTGAAGCTCTTGTGGTATTACTTTTGATAATTTTTTCACGCTGTTTGATTGGATCTTCGTTTGAATGGATGCGTAAGCCATTGGGTACCGGACATTTGTCAGTGTCATTTTTATTTGACGTTAAAAATTTGCTGTCAGTTAACCTGTTTAATAAAAATACTTCGTTTGCTTAACATTCTGCCAAATAGTTTGAAAAATAATCACGCCGAATTCGTGGTAATAATTTTTTTCGAATAATTTTAACTAGATTAGCACTCGTCTTTGCTGCTATTAGGAAATCCCACTCGTGGACTTCGTCCACTCGTGAGATTTCCATAGCAACAAAGATTCGTGCATCTATACCTTGTTTTTAAACTAAGAGGAGCGATTTGAATTTAAGTTGGCATTTCTGCAGCCTAGTGATTGGTTAAATTGCCGCCCGATTCACACAGCTTTTTTGATATTTGTCAGTTTTGTGTTTTTATGAAAATATCATAACCTCAATCTTTATTAGGTACATTTTTTTCACGTTTGTTGTTTTATTTTCAACCAAGTATTATATTCCAACCAAGTATAGTGCTATTTTTATTATTTATTCAGTTTGATAAACAAAATATATGCTTGTTTTTTTCCAATCCAATCCAATCCAATCCAATTATTGTAAATATTTCTACATCAAGTTTTACTTACATCACAGTTAGTCTAGGAGGAATCTGCGCATGAGTACCGAAAACTATTCCACCTCAATTTTTTCATGCGATCCTCTTCAAATTATCCTATTGATGATATAAATGCAGGTTGCCATGGGGCAACCCGGTGCCATATTGTTTAAACCGAAATTGTTTAAGCAATTGCAAGGAATTGTTATTTTTCAATCGGACAAATTTTTTTTTATATTCTTCATTAAAATACCATTAAAAAAGGTTTCAGGACTTTTCACGATAAAGTTGATATTTCCAAAGATGAATTTTTTAAGGTTCGAAAAATCTCAAATTTGGGTACTTTCGACCCATGAAAAATACGAGGTGTTTCCAAATGACACCTTCAGCGTTTGCATGTAGATACCTCTCGTAAAATTGGACGAAATGATGTGAGGATTGAGGGGTTAGGTTACTTTTCGAATTACAGGGTGTTAAAGTTTTAAAAAATTGAATGTTTCAATTCGATAACTTCAAAATGGATGAATAAATTGATTTGACATTTGGCAGTTTCTCTTTGAATTTAAAAGGGCATATTTTGATGGAAAAACATTTTTCAATTTTTGATCCAGTCCAGTGGTGTACATTTGGGAGAATATGTTACCTTTCCCCTCCCATTTTTTACGCCACTGACATTTGAAGCAATTTTTATTCAATTTTGAATTCTTCAATGGTTTTCACGTGAAAAATGAAAAACCTTTACGTATCAAAAAATTCGTAGTTTTCAAGATATTTAATGATTTCATGAAGTCTGCAAGATCACTTTTTAATAATTAATAAAAAAAATGTTGTATTTTTTTCAATAACTACCAAGTACTTATGTTTGGAATATGTGACAGGAACTAATTTATGAAACAACAATGCATCTAAAACATTCGGAGAAGATTGTTGAAAATATTTGTCCCAACTTGTGATTTTATTAAGAAAAATTGAGAAAGAATCCATGCAGCTACAGAAATTATTTCCGGCAATCGCCAGTCTTTCCAAGGTATGCGATTTTCAATGAGAAACCGTTGCAAACTGTGTATAAATGTGAATGGACAAAGTTTTGGATCTCTTGTAATTTGTAAACTGCTTAATTCTTTTGTTAATGAAATCACAAGTTTGGACAAGTATTTTCAATAATCTTCTCCGATTGTTTTAGATGAATCGCTGTTTCATAAATTAGTTCCTTTCACATATTCCAATCCAAGTACCTACTTGGTAGTTATTGAAAAAAATACAAGAAATTTTTTTTTGATTAATTATTAATAAGTGATCTTGTAGACCTCTTGAAATCATTAAATATCTTTTCACGTGAAAACCATTGAGAAATACGAAATTAAATAAAAATTGCTTCAAATGTGAGTGGCGTAAAAATGGGAGGGGAAAGGTAACATATTCTTCTAAATGTACACCACTGGAACAAAAATTAAAAATATTTTTCAATCAAAATATGCCCTTTTACATTTAAAAAAAACCTGCTAAATGTCTAATCAATTCATTCATCCATTCCAAAGTTATCGAATTAAAAAATTCATTTTTTTCAAAATTTTAACACCCTGTAATTCGAAAAGTGAAGAGGCTGGGACCCTTAATCTTCCTATCATTTTGTCCAATTTTACGAGAGATATCTACATGCAAACGTTGTAGGTGTCATTTTAAACACCTTGTATTTTTCATGGGTCGAAAGTACCCAAATTTGAGATTTTTCGTGCATTAAAAAATTCATATCTTTGGAAATATCAACTTTATCGTGAAAAGTCATGAGACCTTTTTTATTGGTATTTCAATAAAGAATATAAAAAAAATTTGTCCGGTTGAAAAATAACAATACCTTGCAATTGTTTAAACAATTTCGGTTTAAACAATATGGCACCGGGTTGCCCCATGGCAACATGCATTTATATCATCAATAGGGCAATTTGAAGAGGATCGCATAAAAAAATTGAGGTGGAATAGTTTTCGGTACTCATGCGCCGATTCCTCCTAGACTAAGTAAATTATTATGGTATTTCTGGATATCAAAAGTTTAGTTGATTTCTAATTTGAGATCAAATGTGAATAGAGAATAATTTAAACATACAGTAGCTTTTTTATACATATCATATCCAATTTGACATGAATTACATATGATAACCTTACGTTTCGTTCACAATAATGTGAGATTTGGTTACAACTTTCGCTATGACCTGTGGCCAATGATGATTCAAATTCTAGACTTGCATTAATCCCTCATTGAACACGACACCTGCGAGCCATTTAATACATATGTCACATACTTGTCAATTGGTTCGAAAAGTCTGAACAGGACCCTTTCGGAACGCCCTCTTAATCTAGTAACTTTTAGTGGTGTAATTGAGGTTTCTTTTTTTTTTTTTCAGCCAGTCGCAATCAGAATTGAGGTTTCTTAAAACGCTCCTCCTAGTTCAAAAACCAGGTATAGTTGAAATTATCAAAAAATTACCACCACTTGTGTAATAACTGTTGAAAATTTTTAGTACTCGCTGATCATTGCTCAATAAAATTTCATTATTTTGCCAAGATATTTTACAAGTTTTATTTATTGAACGAATGTCTGTGAGGAATTAAACCGCAGGTCCTTTCAGGGAGAATCCTGTTTGACTGAGTTGGCTGAGCTAAAGAATAAAAACATTCACACTATAGACAACACATGTAAATCATAAATAATTGTAATTAAATAGAGTATACACATGAAACGTGCTTAAGATCTGCTGTAAAAGGACCTGACCTAATTGATAATCTTTATCACATGCTTAGGATATCTGTAATAGTTATTATTAACATCGTCACGATAATATTATGTACCAATGCGGATATAACAAATGATATTAAACAACATGTTTCAAAAAATGCAATGTTAGGCAGACACATATTTTCATTTTGCGACAAAAAATGTTATTACAGCTTCGAGAAATGCAAAGAATTGATTTGTAAATTGTACGGTCAAGTTCAAGATATCGATTTATTTTTACAAAAATTCCAATTAATATCTGTTTGAGATCGTGACATTAAAACTAGGATAGGAAAATTAGTAAAAGATATCGATATTTTTGATGATATTGATAAGTTTTTTTCATCGTATTTTATTTTACTACTTGGTTTTATGCATATAACTCGTTACTCACTTTCTGATTCACTTTCTGATACCGAATTGATTTTTTTTTATTATTACCGTTATATTGTGTTTTTTTTGTATTTTTAGTATTAGTCCGGAGGTACGTAAGTTTGTATTCAATCATAAAATTTAGTCGTTTCCAAAGTTAAAATTTTCCCATCGAATAGGACGTTTGGTATATATGTATATACCATTTAATTAATTCCGAAAGCCGTCCTGTATAATAATATGTAAAATTTTTTTTGGGCGATCGATATTTTTTGTTTATTCACAGCATCGGTTGTCAGGTCGGCAGGTTGTGTTTACTGGTTTCTAAGTCTAACACGTCGGTAAGTGATTTACTTACCGTTTGAATTTACTTACCGACGTCTTAGCCCTACATACATTTAAGTGGTCCTGAATAATATATTACTTCATTCATTACACAAAAGGAACAACAAAAAATAAGAAGATTTAAATTTTTTTATTGAACAAAACCGAACAGAACAATATAAAAAGTAATAAATAGCATAAAAACAATTTCACCAAAATGCAAATTATATTTCAAACTGATCGAGAAGTATAAATGTCACTTTTGACATTTCGTTGTATACTTATACCATTCAATGGTATAAGCATCTCGAACGTTAGGGGTAATACCGGTCTCCAGCAAAATTGGAGGCTGAGCGTAGCGTAAACAACCCTTACCGTTCTTGATACTTGATATACTATTGTTGTAATTAAATGAATTTTAACACTGCTAAGGCCGAAATCGTAGGTAAAAATAGGATATAAATTGGAGAGAAGGTCTCTAGCTGTGGATGCTGTGTCTCAGCTCTTCTCTCCGGAATAAAGTTTAAAAACTAAAACATGTGTGAAGCCGATAAGTAGTATTGCCGAAACGTTTAATTTAGAAGGTAAAATTATTTTAAAATTTACTGTATGATTGGAACAATTTTGGTACCGCTGTAACATTTTCTTGTACTTACATTTTTTTGACTATTGATTTTTTTTGTTGGTTATTGGTTATTTTTAAATTTTTTTTTCATAAACAATAAAAATTTATAATTGAAAGTGGTTTGTTTAAAATTTTATTATAGCAGTTAACTCAATAGCAGTGGAAGTTTAATTTAGAGGATATTGATTCTTCGCTGGTTCGCTATCAAGTGAACGAAATATTTATGTGAATTAGAATATTTAAATTTAATTCTGGTTCTTTTTTTAATTTTTCCTTCAAATCCAAAGGGTATCTCGAGCTTGCAAGAGGCGTAGCCACAATTTGTTCGATTGACCGGCAGATTTGAACCGTTCTTTAAGCATTATAATTTTATTACTGTCGCATTAGTAACTTCCCGTGTCTCCATTGAATCCTAAGGGTTCCTTGAACTTGCAAGAGGCTTATAGCCACAACTTGTTCGGTTAACCGGCCGATTTGAGCTGTATTTGATAATCTGACCGCCCCCGACCGTTACTATATCTCCCCCTCTATTTTGCTTATCCCTGTAGATTCAGAAATAAAATAGACCACACAGTATTAACAGTCTGAATGATTAAATTCCTGTTTTATTCTCTATTAAGCTTAAACTATTAACTGAAGGACCGATATTTGATTCATCCGTGTTGTAAATTTGAAATTAGATAGTTGAAGTTAATTCAACAAGACCCCTGGAATTTTCCGTAACCTCTATCTGAGGCTATATGGAACTCTTGAGGCAAAAGTTCAAGGGGCCGTGGATCAAGCCACGTTATAAATCTGGCGCCCGAGATTTGAACCGAATTTAGCATCAAGGATGTCCATTAGGGTGGAACGAAAATTGGGGAAATCAAAAAAATGTTTGCTATTGTTTTGTCAAAGGTAAAAAAACATGCCTCTAACTATTAGAAACAAGTGTAGAAAAGAGAAAGATAGAATCTTCATTTCTCGAGTTTCCTCAGAGGGACGCCACGATGGAAATTGGGAAAATCAATATTTTTTTGATAAAGCTATATCATAGGTAAAAAAACATGCTCCTTATTATTAGCAACCAGTGTACAAAAGATAAAGATAAAATCTTTATATCTTGAGGTTCCTCAGAGGGACGCCATAATTGAAAAAAAGTGAACTTTCGTTCTCCTAACCTGTTTTTATTGATTTTTAATCTATAACATGCTGCTTAAGGTTGCAATAAACTACCTAGTTAATTTCAAAGCAGAATCTGTAAATTTGGCGGCTCCTCAAATGCAGCAAAGTAGAAAGAAACGCAGGTTTTGTTCAAATTATATTTTTACTGATTACTGATTAGTGTTTGATTATTTCTTCCGTCAAAGAATAATCCTATGATAAGAGGTTCTTCCGTAGTTTTGGCCATACAAAGTACTCGTTGTGCTGTTCGGGATCTTCTAATTTTCATCCTATAATCATTGTGGCATTTTCCTTTGATATCATACCCGTATCTTCCAGAACAGCATCAACTATTATGGCTGCTGCACGATCTGACACACCAGTTCTATCACAGGCAAGCGCCACAGATGGCAATTTCACTCTCATTTGATATAAGTTCCGTTTTTTTGGTCTAACTCCGTCTTAAAAATGAAACAGACACCATTTTATTTTTATTACTTTTTAAATTGGGTTAAATCCATTTGGATTGAGGGAAAAGATGAAGTAAACTACCTAATCTCAAGACATCATCTGAACCTCGATCAGAGCTTCCATCAGAATTAGTATTTTCCTGTTTTTGGCTAGAGGCAGATGCTACCAATGATAATGTGCGATAAATTTTCAGTAACGTCGTTTTTTATTCATTTTCACCTGATCAAAAGCATTATGAAAAAAATGTGCAAATTATAGTGTGAGTAAACGTAATGATAGAGATTTAGTAAAACTACTATCAGATTCAACCTCTTCCTCATTTTTACTACTGGAGTAATGGGGTAGCAACTACTGCTAGGTTTTGGATATTTTTCTTTTCTGTTCTCATTTATCGTAATTTTATTACTAAATTCTACACCTACTGTTCCTATAGCCATGTGTCTTCTATTTCTTTGGTCGGCTAGGAAGATTTGTTCTTTTTTTAGACACTTTTTCGATTTTTCACACTCACAGGTTTGATTCATACATTCGCAAGCAGCTATATCACTTATTTTTCAAATACCTCCAACTTTTCTTGGATCGTTTCAGTATCTTGTCAGTTTTTCAAATTTCTCTGATAAGGTTTGTAACGTTGATGAAACTTCTTCATTTTGCTCCTTATTCGATTTTCAATCACCACTGGAATTGAAGCTTCAAGCCAAGTTTCTTCGACTTTTGGAACAACTTGATTCAGAATCTCACAAACAGAGGGATCTTTTCCTGCATATTGTTGCTTCAAATAATGTTTTACGAACAAATAATAACACATAATGTCACTAGACGTTGGTAAAGCTTTTCCACGTAATAGTTTAAATCCCCGAAAATAATACACCTGTCTTGACTTCTAGTTGCCATTATTATTATCTTGCTCACCAGAGTTACGTTAGCATTACCGGAGTTCATAAACTCTAATAAGCGGTAAATAGGTTCAGACACTCGAACAAGCCCCGCTGCCAGTGCCGGGACATATTAGTATTTAACACGCAATTTTCACAAAATTTAATATGCTTGAGGAACCATGAGATATGTTGATATGAAAAAAATATTTTAAGGAGCTATTTTGGGAAACAAAATGTATCTATCATACGTTGTTACAGCTTTGCAATAATACTTTTCAATAACATTTATATTGTAGCAAATTTGGATAAAATCGGAAGATTTTTTAAATTCTAAGGGCTACGAGGAGCCTCAGGATATTAAAATATGTCAGGCAACTTTTGACATCATTTTTTGTTCACTTATTCGCATATTTCAACCTCTATGGCACACTACTTGGTAGGAAAAAAACTTTTATCTAATTCCGCTATCAAATGTGACACTTTACGTCACTCCTTGACGTTAGGTAACGTCACATTTTTCATAACCTCCATATATCAGTTATGAAAAGTAGTTATGTAAAAACTTTACGTAACTGTTTATGTTTCAACTTAGAGATAACACATGAGTTTCAAAGAATAATTTATTAATTAGGTAGGTACTGTCAAAACTGACAATTATTTCATTATTTAAACTGTACAATTAACCCATTATTTTAATTCAATAGTATTTTGAGATTTATAAACATTGAAAACATTATTCAGGACACAGTTATTTAAAGTAAGTCAATTTTCTGGGTGAATACATCATAGTAACAATACTTCTAACACCATTTGATTCCACTTCAATATTATAATTGTAATTGAAGATTTTATTGAATATTATGAAAGCGCGGAATTAGATAAAACGTTGTACGTAAACACGTTATGAAGAGAGCGACATTGTTCAACACGCGTAATTTGCAGAACTCGCTAGCGCTCGTTTTGGCAAATATTACGCTTGTTGAACAATATCGCTCTTTTCATAACTAATTACGTAAATATCTATTCGTTTCACCCTAATGTCCATAGTGACGTGTTCGTGTGGCAAGAGCCACGTGTAGGAGGAAAGCACGTTACATTATAAATACTGGTTGGCTGGAGCCCGGAATAGCTGATTAACGTAATCAGCCAAACGCCAACATTTTTGTGACTGACGTAACTAAATAATAGAGCCTCAAAGCTGGAAAAAGATCCAAATACGTGAAAAGTACGTGGGCTGCACCCGTTTTAGGAGTCAAAGGTGGTTTTTCGTAATTTTCAGCGAAAGTTGACCTTTAATCGAAAAATGTTGCGAGGCAGTGTTGTATGTATTAAAAAGATCTAAAACTTTTATGTGTATCAATTTTCACAGAACCACAAAGATTCTGAGGAAAATAAGCTGTAGTATTTTCGAAAAAAAAAATTAATTTCCCAAGGTAATATTAACCGAAAAATTAATGCAAAAATTTCCGATATTCGAAATTTACAGTACCTATACGGTTTTCTTCGTTGAAACGTCTACTTTCAGATGGTGTATGTATACCTATATAGGTACAGAATGCGACACCGAAAACGAAACAGGGGGCCTATTCTCGAATGTCGAATGACATTTGTCGTATTCGACATATGTCGATAGAAATTGTCGCACAACATTGGCATCTGGCATTCTCAAATGGGTTCGATATCTCAGTCGCATGAGATAAATTTTGTCGAATAACATGAACTGGCAACACCGAAATTTCGATTTTATATCGTGTTCCATGCCACTTCTCTTGTAAAGTTGTAAAATAATGAAATGACAGTAGTAGAAAAGAGTACACCCACAGAGTACACCATCTAACAAGAGACGAAAGCTTTGTCGGTTCCTTTGAAGTCGGACTAACAAGATATTGAGCGGAAATACGTCGAGGCATTGACACATAAACTACCTGATACACTGAGAAAAATAACACTACACTAAGAAAAATAGTAGTGTTGTTGAACATCCCTCCCAATTAGGTCTATAGAATATTTTTTCAACTACTCACTTAAGAACACCTTATTATTCATCTCATGGGTGTAATGAGAAGTAGCTCATTTTCAACCTAATCTTGAAATAATACACGGTGAACTGAGGGGAATGTACGGAAGTGACGGCTTGACATTGACAGATAAACTAATTAATTCACGCATGTGCACACAAATTTGCGATCATAAAAACTACTTTCTTTGTTGGTTCCTTTGAAGTCGGACATACACGATATTGAGCGGAAATACGTCGAGGAATTGACACAT
Organism: Galerucella tenella; assembly: GCA_910591685.1. NCBI lineage: Eukaryota > Metazoa > Arthropoda > Insecta > Coleoptera > Chrysomelidae > Galerucella > Galerucella tenella. Next base: position 1,512 of record CAJUYH010003665.1, on the reverse strand, counting down.
AAACTACTTGATACACTGAGAAAAGTAAGACTACACTAAGAAAAATAGTAGTGTTGATGAGCATCCCTCCCAATTAGGTCTATAGAATATTTTTTTCTTTTGACATGTATAACGTTAACCTATAAATTTCGCAAGTAATGAAATTCTCGCATTCGACATAAATTGTCGACTGCCTTTGACCATTCTACAATTTATCTATCAAAAATTTGCGAAGGTGACATTTGAGAATAAGAATATTTAGATTTTATTCGACAAAGAGGATTTCTCGCATGCGACAAAATATGTCACGGTTTGAGAATAGGGTCCCAGATCACATATATTGAAGACTGAATTTTTTTTGGAGAATGCAAAAAGAGGTCGATTTTTATTTCAAGAGGGACATCTTTCGATCATATCATCAACTATCCTACACCCCTACCCTCCCCACTGTTAGTATTATCAATAAAATTGTAATAGGGAAAGTACTAAGTGTGGCATATCATTGAAAAGGTAAGTTTATAAGGACTTTGACACTGTGACAGTTCAAATAAGCATATTTTCAGTGGTAATACTATAAGTACTTCAAAATAATCAGGATATACATCGATAACTTGTTGCATAATTACAAGGAGTCTCAGTCTGACAGTTTAAATTAACCGACCATAGATAAAAAAATACTTATAGATGGAAAACTGTTCCGTGGCGCCCTCTATTTGAACGGGTGGTGCTACCTTTAGAGTCCCGTCAGTACCTCTAACACAAATCAGATAGTTGTGAACTTCGCCAACAGCCGAAAAAAAAAGATTCCTGTTATATTACAGTTTTTGGCGGAAAATGACATTTATGGTCCATTATTCGATATTTCATTCAAAGTTACTCAAAATTAGATTAATATTACAATAATAACATTATTACAATAATAATATTTAATGAAACATGTTTTTTACAAAGATAGAGCTTACCGGTGTTATATTTGCAACCATAGAGTAAGTTATACGTTCTCTATGGTTACCACAGTTCCTATTTTTAGCATAAGTCATTTTGTTTTTAGTTAGTTGTCAAGGGTTATTGACGATTCATTCGAGAATGTAAGTTCAGTGTCATTAGCAATAAAGTACATCAATACGCAATAAAGTATTTTAATAGTCCTCGACATTGTCTCTTGAAATAAAAGTCCCACTATAAACAATAAAAACCAACTACGAATACTCAACACACACACTGATAGAAAATTTAGTATTCAATGTTTACGCCCTCTCTTTTTCTATATTTGTCATGTTTGAAGTATTGTTTAAAAATCTGTACTGTCATATTCCAGAATAATAAAATAGTTTATAAAAAACTATTGCGAAAGATGTCTTTATTTGAACAAATATCTAAAAGGTTATGGGCCCAGATTCTTGGCCACTATAGAGATCCATTGAGAAGAAAAAAGAACTGAAATCAGTGACGAAAAAAAAAATGTCGGGACTGTCAAGCTTCCCTCTTCCAATTTTAGAGGCAAACAATTTCAACAATTGGTGGTTCAGAATT
>CAJUYH010003664.1:0-31010 GCA_910591685.1 Galerucella tenella | reverse complement strand
TCAGGGAAGGGGTTGACCCACGTATTACAACAATAATAGAAAATGATAATAACCTTTCCGAAGATTTACTGGTATTTCAACAAGACGGAGCTCCCCCACACTATGCTATGCCTGTCCGACAATTTTTGAACAAAACATTCCCCGCTCGTTGGATAGGTAGAAGGGGGCAGATGATGGAGTGGCCACCTAGGTCACCGGATTTAACACCCCTAGACTTCTTTTTATGGGGGTATTTAAAAATAAAAGTTTATGCTACCCAACCAGAATCTCTGGATGATTTACGAGAGAGGATAGAAAATGAATGTCGACAATTAAATCCAGCCATATTAAGCAATGTCAGAGAGGCATTTCAAAATAGATTATACCATTGTATGGAAGGGAATGGTACTCATTTTGAACACTTATTGTAACTTCATAATAAATAGCACAGTTAAAAAGATTAAAGAGTTTGAACTATTGTACAACCCATTTTAGTACAGGCAAATAAGGTGAAAGTAAAAAATAAGTAAAATTTGTGCTCTTAAAAGAAAAATTGTTTATCTCATAAACTAACCACTTTAACCTACAAGTATTATACATTTTTGAAATCAGCTCAAAGAGGAGTATCCAAATTTCACATAAAAAATATGAAAAGTAATTTAAAAAAATAAAGGGGATGCTGCTAGAGGTGAGGGGGTGGCTTTTCCAGTAAGTTTAAATAAGCCATAATGCTTGCCCCTTCCAACATAAATTGACATGTTTTTGGATTTTTTCTAAATACCAGTATTACAAAAGTTATTAAAGGTGGATACTTTTATCTGAAAAGCACTGTATAGACATTTTCATATTAAACGTGGATCGAAAAGAACTGTAAAATTGATCGTAATCACTATCCCCGCCACTGTTATTATCCCTACAGGAACCCAGCGGTCTTATCTTCAAGTATTAGGTCAGACTATTTGTTTTACTGGTCTCTAGGCGAACAATCGTCCGGCGACAATAATGCACCAATATTTCTCAATTTCCTTCGACGTTCTGGAAAGTCTCAGATGCCGTAATCACTTTTAAGGGATAAATCTTTCGTCCACACAACCAACTCGCCAGAAATTCAATTTACGGTGAGATACGCTTTATTTTTGGCTCTGTTTTTATTCTATGTTGATTTTTTCAGTACACCGTTATACAAGTTGAATGTTTTTTTTTCCTCTTCTAATTTGATCGTTTTTCCAATAATTCAATTGGTTTTTCTTTCCTTTTTTAAACCCCATAATACGATATTGAACCATTAGGATGAAATTTTATGACGCACTAGCAGTTAGAGAACAAAGAGAGATCCCAAGGAGTGGACACCTATGTCACCAGACTTACCGCCATCCGATTTGTTTCCCAAATGTTGCATATAAAAATTCTTTCGATCCCAATTGACGATTTACGACAAAGAACAACTCAAGCCTGTCGTGATGTTAATGGAAAAGTATATCGACTAGTAAATTCCACAAAATACAATCCTGCTTTTTCTCAGTTTTCATTAACGTGCCACCGCCACTAGAACAACAAATATTCCACTTCTGATTTCCGACGTGTAATCAAGAAACTCCCTTAATTTACACGTTCAACATGTAAAGCGAAACATAGCGGAACTGTGGAAGAAAAATAAGCTTCATTATCGAGTACGAGCATCTCGTGCATATTTTTTAGTTTTGAAGTGGTTTTTGGAGCGTTGAAGAGAGAGTTGAAGGGTGGATTCCGGTGAAGAGATGCCTTCAATTAATTAAAGCATGAGATTAGTTAGTTGCAATGCTATCTGTCTCTTTCCTTCTCATTTTCTTTCTCTTTTGCCACGAATTTTATCTTACCTTTAGATACGTCGAAGTATGTATGTATGTATTTTGGGGTGATATTCAAAGAGACCTAATAGTTATTTACGTAGGCGCTAGCGAGTTTTGCAAATTATGCGAGTTGAACAATGTCGCTCTCTTCATAACGTGTTTACGTACAACGTTTTATCTAATTCCGCTCCTTTATCATATTTAATAAAATCTTCAATTACAATGGTAAAATTAAAGTGGATTCAAATGGTGTTAGAAGTATTGTTACTATGAAGTATTCACCCGGAAAATTGACTTACTTTAAATAACTGTGTCCTTAATAGTGTTGTTTTCAATGTTTATAAATCTTAAAATAATATTGAATTAAAATAATGTGGTAATTGTCAGCTTAAATGATGAAATAATTGTCAGTTTTGACAGTACCCAATTAATAAATTATTCATCGAAACCCAAACAGTTAAGTGAAGTTTCTACATAACTACTTTTCAAGGAGCGGGTAAATATACAACACGGCTCCACCCACCACCTGAAATTTAGTAGTTGAGGTGCGCATGCGTCCAAGCAGCTTTTAACCTTCTATTCGATGTATCTGAATAGGAGCTGATTGACGCAGTTGGTAGGGTATTGAGCTTACAACTCAGGGGTCGTAGGTTTGAAACCGGGTTAGGTGCTTGGTTTTTTTGATTTTTTTTAGTTTTTTATTTCTTATTTTCTGATATTTCTATACATAGTTACACTTTGATCAACCGGGTTTGAGCCTGGGTTTCCTTGTTTTTTTTTTAGTTTTATGTTTCTGATATTTTGGTACATATTTATTTGAAGTTAAGTGAGTGACACTGACAAGTTTTTCGATTTAAATGTGCCATTAATCCAATTACTTGGACTTGCGCAGTTGATGGAGCCGTGTTGTATATTTACCCGCTCATACTTTTTATAACTGATATATAAAGGTTATGAAAAATGTGACGTTACCTAACGTCAAGGAGTGACTTAAAGTGTCACATTTGATAGCGGAATTAGATAAAAGATCTATTGTGCTCCCTTACTTTTACTTAGCTTCTGAGGAGAGTCTTAAAAACTAGTAGCTCCTTTAGTCCTATTTCCCGGAGGCATTTTAGGATATCTGCAGGCTCCAACTAATGTAAATTTTATCCAGTAATCTCCCGGGTGCTGTGCTCTAGGATTCTGGAGTGCTGTACAATTGGAAGGTATGTGGATGGAGGTTTCTTCTTCCATGCCACAAAATCTACATGCTTCTTCCCCCACTATTTTGAGCTTTTTCAGGTGCCCATTCAGGTGACAATGTCCCGTTAGGATCCCTGTTAAAACTCCTATCGCAGTTTTACTTTGACTTATGCATTCATTTGATCTCAACAGGTTGTAGTCACCCAGAAGAGTCTTCGATTGTATAAGCCCTACTAGATATTTCCAATGATCAGATCTTCTCTTTTTTCCTATTACTTCCAATATTACATCACATTACAAAAGGGTTCAGGCCCCCAGAAAGGTATTTGAGTCTTCACTTTGCTAGTTCATCTGCTATTTCATTTCCTTCTATTCCAGTGTTCCTGGACTTCATAGTAGGGTGACCATATTGTTCTCGCCTAGTTCATTGAGTTTGCCTAGGCATTCTCACACCATTTTGGAACTGATTATACAAGTGCTTCAATGGCTGATTGACTATCCGACATTATGATAATCCTCTGTCTTCTGTATCCTTTATCAATATTGAACTGGGCGCACTTTCTTATGTCGTGGATTTACGATTGAAAGATGGGTTTTTCCCAAGCTTTCAGAGTGTTTGGTTCCTGTCCCGAACACTCCTATCCCAGTTCCTTCCATTGCTTTTGAGCCGTCTGTGTACCATTGAATGGCATTCTTTCCAAGTCTAGTAATGGTATTTGAATCCCATTCCTTCTTGCTGCTCAATTCCGTAACAAATTTCTTTGAAAAGTTATACTTTTTCATCATACCGTCTTGTGACATGTCCCAGGCTGCCTGATTTCTACAACATTGAAAAAAATGTTTAAGGTTGAATGAGTTCCTTTTACTTTCTATCTATACTTAACTGGCTCTGACAACCACTTTCCTTCAAAAGCTCTCGGATTCCTCGGAGTGAAATCATTATTTTCAGTCCTAAGAGCAATTTAAGCTTTTTATTTATCTGAATGCAGAGCGCTATTTATACCAATTCATTACTTATTATTCCGTACATTTTACATTTTTCCTCATCAGTAATTCGTTTACTACAACACATATGAATGATATTTTTTTCTATTAGATTACTCGGTCAAACTGTCCATTACCGCCTCTATAGAACAACAGGAATATCTCCTGCTATTTATCACGAGCCTTTTTGTCTGCCATTAATTGATTTCGATGGCTCGGTATTAGTGTTTTGTTGTCGTTGACAAATTCATCAAATACAAACAAAAAGCTAGTGCGCTTCCACACCCTTTTCTTTGTTTTTTTCCAATTTTTCCTCGGGTCGTCCTTTGATGACTTATTCCACGTTATTGGAAGTTCCGTTAGACATTGGGAAAAAAACTTTATTGAGTTTTCTAAGCCAGTACTTTGTTTGAAGCTTTTGTTAGGAAATTTATTTAGAAAAGGACAAGATAGATAAGCGAATTATACTGTAGAATGACAAACGAAATATTTTATTATTATTTAATCATAGTAAACTGCTCCACAACATTTGAGATTTGTACATATTTTTTTTCGTTATTTATTTTTAATTTCCTTCAATTCAATTTTTTTCTATCTCGAAGTATAAGTATAAGCAAAGGAATGAGTAATCGCCTTAGAAAAATCTCCTAAAATTCGCAACCAAGCCGTTTTCAAAGCGAATAAAAAATAATTCAAACTTTCGTCTTCTGGAAAGAGGGAAATGGAAAATAATTGGTTTTTCTCACGAATAAAATACTTATCGAAATGAAAATCGCTGGAATTGTCTCTTTTTCAAACATACCTCGAGAGAATTAAATTAAAATTCCTCATAATTTTACCAATTTAATAAATGATGAATGTCAAAGGTAATAGTATATTACAGAGGCTTTGGAAATCAAAGGACAAAGACCGTTCTCTAAGAAGCAACAACTACTTCTCTGGTTATATGCCAAGAAGGACATTGAATTATATTTGAAAGTTAATTATTTCATCAGTAGAAGGTAGATATCATCCGTCCTGAAGCTCTGAGAGCATAATCTCAGAATACACCAGCCAAAAAAGAAACGAAAGCCTGCGTAAATCCTTTGATGTTTTGGGGGCAAAATTTCGTGACCTCCAAACTGACGTTGACAGAAAACGGATCAAGTTACACTGAGAAAATTGTTCAAAAAATGTAAATTAAATGTTAACTACACGCAAAAAAGTGAAACCAAAGAATCTCAAATAATAATTGTTTATTTCTATGACTTGTTTCGACAAATATTGTGAAAAATATTATAAATATAAGTTTAAGCTTCTGTTTTTGGAGTAGGTACCATCCATTATTAAAAATAATGAGCTATTGTTTAACCACATGATTCGTATTCTCTATATTGTTATACAAATTAAATGTGTAAGTATGTTTCTATGCAGCACTATGTAGGATAGGGTGAGTCTAAAAACCAATACAATAATAATACGAGTAGATTATATATTTATGATATCAGTTTACAATAGAAATAATTTCAGTAAATGATGATATAAAATTACAATAAGTATGGTGCTTAAATATAAAATTTTTATTATTTATATATTTAAAACTTACACTTCGACAGATTCTGGATTACGTTTTACATCCAGAAAAAAATGTACTGGTATCTGTGACAACGTAGTTATAAGAAAGAAGCGACAGTAAACTTTTCTCCATAGATATCGAAGTTTTGTTGTGTTTTTCAATTATAATCATCCCTCACTTGAATTGCACAAGTTTTTGGCGCCATAACTAATAAATGTAATTTTGTAAACAAATGTTATCGTTCAAAATACGAAAAAATATGTAAATAATTAAAAAGCTTACAACAAAGAAAGTTCTTTTGTAGAAATTCTATTTGAATTTCTACAATAGAATTCTTTAAATCAAAAAGGTAGAACGTGTCGCGGGACACACGGTAGGAACTTTAGTTCCTTTTAAGCAAAATTTATGTAATACATCTGACGTTATAGATAAACAATTTGCATATTCTTTGGTGGTTGAGTAGTAAGCACACCAGACTCTCACGCGGTAGACCCGGGTTCGATTCCCCTAGAGGAATTTTTTTTTATTGTAAATTTTATTTTTAAATAATCATTCTGCTTGATATTAATAACGACAACAGGTAGACGTTTGAAATATTTAGCAGAATATTCATTATTATAGATAATGGTACGGTACCCTCCATGAGGGAGTCCGACAGGCAACATCTACTTAAAACAGCATCGTATATTTAAAAAAGGAAAACGTAGCATCATACAAATTGGACATTCGTTTATCACAAAATTAGTGGAAACATAAAATTGAATTGTTAAATTTTTAATTTGAAGTTATATTACAGTTTATAGAAATTTTTATTTTCTAGATTTTTTCCTAAGTGGGTCGTAGAAAAAATATGCTGCTCGACTCGTGTAGATTGTCCATATCGCACTTGAACGATACGACATCTTCGTTCTCGTGCGATATGGCCATCATATCCACACTAGTTGCACAAACTACAATTTCTTTCAAAATATGCCCTTTTACATTTAAAAACTACATGCCAAATGTCAAATCAATTTATCCATCCATTTTAAAGTTATCGAATTAAAACATTCAATTTTTCAAAATTTCAACACCCTGTATTTCGAAAAGTAGCTAGACCCCTTAATCGCGCAAAAAAAATTATGGAAATAATAGTAAAAATTTATCCGAACAAATTCAAGTAGATCATTAGCACTGCGAATACCAGCTTTGCATAAAATTTCAATATAGCATCGGTGGTTCAGTGGTTAGAATGCTCGCATTGCACGCGGGCGGCCCGGGTTCGAATCCGGGCAGGAGCATATTTATTATTATGAATCGCTGCTTCGTAAACGAGAGAGAGACTAGGGAGGCACAAGCACGCAAAAGCAAGGCACATAACGAAGCAATGTAACATAACGTAGCGTAACGTAACGCGTAACGGTCAGATCTTTTGCGTCGCTACCCCTGGTCGCTCAAACATAACCTGGCGTAAAGAACTAAAGTTCCAATAATTTCCCATAATTAGGATTTACCTCGTATCTGTCTTTTTCGAATGGCGTCTGGTCGCGTAGTCTCAAGCGAGTGCGCAGAAATTTTAAAACAGCCTGTAAAACCATTGATTGATAAATAAGTAATCAACGGTAAAACGACATCTTTTGAGTAAAAATTGTCAAGCATACTATGTCGTGCTTTCTTTTTGTTATCTGTTTATATTGAATTTCAATCCCCAAATCATGGGGCTTTTTTCCTAAATTAAATATCATGTATTGATGTGAAATTGCATTACTCTAGTGCCAATCTGTAAGTAATGTACATATTCTATAATTTAATTAATTATTCATCGAGAGGCAGCGGCCATTAATGATGTTGGACCGGCATTTCATGGGCTCCTGAAAATAAAGGATTGCCAAATTAATATTCTTATTATATTGTTTTCGCAATTTATCGTCTCACGACCTTTGCTAAATCAACGGTCTACTAGTGAGTTTGTTGTTTTAATTTGGAGTTTTCGGTTTACCATTTTTATGTTAATAAAAAAAACTTTGTCAAAGTTAGTAACTTTGTTGCTGTACATATTGTTAAATTTCGCGGTAACCGAGCTCTAGAAAATTGATTGAACAGTTGTTTGCCTCGATTGTATGTGATATTCTATCTGTTATAAAAGTTTTATTTGCAAGTTTTCTTATCGGGGCAGAAGAAAAATCGTAATTAACTTTGCTACCGGAAGGTTGACTTTTTATTAATAACCTATCTTCCAAATTTTCTAGTTTCTCTGATCTCTGTGCCTTTACATAGACTGGTCCTTCGTCCAACTTACTGTAGGTGTAAACTTGCAGGTTAAATTTAAATTATAACAACAGGCTCTCAACAGATGGAAAAGAAAGGTAACCTTTTTTCTCACATTCCATTATATTAACCTCGAACCAGAAGTACCTATTTTATCTGATCGCCCTTTCCACTCCATCTTTGGTAAACAATGAAATCATATGTCATTGACAGATAGCGGGCTTAAAATGGCGACTGTCAGACATGCGCACTCAGAAAATGTATTGTAAAATAGCACAAGCTCCGTTTCTTCTTGGGATGGTGTATTCTGTGGCATAATTCTGGACTGGAGAGATCATTGATATCGCACAAATACATTAAATATCAGTGAAGAAAACGTTAAATATGCGATATCAGTGACATCCCCACATCTAATCGCAAACTAAAATTCTATTTGACCAAAAACCTGACTGCTTTGTAGAGTTATCTACTATATTGACATTTTCCTTTAAATAAATTGTTGACTCTGTACCATTATCTTTGACATCTATCGATAACATACTTTACTGAAATGACAGGAAACTGAGAATTAAGTATGTAACTCTACAAAACCGTCAAGCCCTTAGGTGATAAATGATAAACAATATAAATGTTATTCAATGCTCGTGGGGGCCCGGAGAGAAGTAGTTGAAGAAAGAAAAGAAGAAAGAGAGAAGAAGATAGCAGTACGTAATTAAATAAGACGATATTTTATGATAAAAACGTACCTATTCTATACATCTACACAAATTGTTCAATGAAAAACAAACTGTAAAAAATATGACCCCAATTCAATCGACTTAATTTGTCCTATATACCGTATCTAATCTACGGCAATCATGTCTCCATAGGAGATTTGTCAATACCCTGAGACTGAAAGCATGATTAGCTTTGTGTATCTTAGAATTTCGGTCAATAATGGACCCTCTAATCAACTGGACAATTCACACTAATTCCCCATTGGTTATCAGGACATTCCATTGGTGATTTGAATTTGCGAAAAGATCATCAATCAATGATGTAGAAATAATATCTTATATCATTAAAAACAAATAGCGTGGTAACTCGTTTAACCTTGCGGCAAGTGACATCATAGTTTTCTATAAATTACGGAAACAAAGTCCTTGATCGGAAAAACGTTATTTTCTGAACGAAGTTTGCCCACAAAGTTAATATTTTTTGGTGGGTCTTAAAAAAAGTTGTTGATTTTATATGTGAGGATGTACCGAATATTTTTGCTTAAAGTATTATCATTATAAATTCTCGTAAAAATTAAAAAAAAAACAGTAATTAGCTCACGTAAGTGCTATAAAAATGACAAAGTAGATCTGTATACAAAAGCAATTAGTCACAAGGGTCCTTTTGGCACTCTAGTTAGAAACGAAGTAAACGAAAAACCTTTTTATAAATTAAGATAGAGAGAAGCGTGGTGTATAATAAAAACGTCCTGACGGGACTTACCTGGCGTTTCATTCGCGATTTTTTTTCATCATCATTTAAAATTATTTCCGTATTTTAAATGAGTCGAGATCTGGACAAGAGAGACCATTTCAGTTTTTAATGGGTCTGTCGATGCGGATAATTCATTTAAAAAAAATAGGTGTAACGCCAGGATTGCAGAATTTTATGTACCTGCTTTATCTATCTCTGCATATTCTATACATTCCACATAAAAAACTACGTAACAAAAAATGTGAGTTTAGCATTTTAAATATTTCTGCTCGTTGCATATAAAGGAACAAAAGCCGAGACTCACTAATTTCCCGTCAACTGCCATCTATTAATAGTAGTCTGTTAATCTCATCATCATCATCATCTGTTAATAGAAGTATCAATAATAATACTTTCTGTACTCCTGCATGTGCAGAAGAATGCTTGGTGAACCTATAATCACCTATTAGTTTGGGGTGTGGTGCACAAAGACACTGAAGGTGAAGGATATAAGGCAATAAATAACGTACGAACGCGGCCTAGCCAGTAGTTACTCCTACTGCGGCGATGGAACTTCTATAGAACTTAACGCCACTGCACATTTTGATCAGATCTGTTAGGATCTGTTCCATCAGAGGACAATTCTTACCTAGTATGGGATCTTGTGCTTGCTCTAAATGTACTAGGAAACTGTTGTTACAATAACCTCCAGAGCACAAGTGCCATAAATACCATTAGTTGGAAGACTGCCTTTCTGTGCAGTTGTAAAATTGACAACAAAATAGGCTACACAAAAGTGGGTAGCCCTTCCAATACATGGAATGGTCGAAAAACTCATCTTGACAGAGATGAGCAGATAATGTCTGAAGTGAGCGGAGTCTGCCAAGTAGGCATTGTAAGCTCAATGGGTACCTACCTGATGGGTTTGACATTATGTGCACATTCCTGTTCCAGTACCAACTATACATTCTAGTCAAATGCGATAGCCTAGCAAATGAGTGATTCTTTGGAATGTGCGACTAGCCACTGGCAAACAAATATGAGATAGAGTCCTTCTTAAAGTTGGTGAAGGGCGCTAGGGAAAGTAATGTAGATAAGGAAGCTACAATACACTTGATAGGGTCGTTGTGCAATGGAAGTCTAATTTAGTAACAAGAAATTGATGTTGGTTTGAGTGATACGATCGATCTGATGGTGGTATTTACATAACTGTTCCTTACTTGAACCTCTCTGAGTATAAAAGTGTTTGTCGCATTTAATAGATTGACGTACTGTTAAAAAATTGCTGTATCTATGGATTAATGAAATGACTTACCGCATCTTTATTACTTCCAATGTCTCGATGGCACTAATTGTAAGGACAAAGTGTATAATGTTTTGAAATAAAACCGTACCACAGACTATACCATCTAACAAGAGTCGAAAGCTTTGTAGGCTTCTTTGAAGTCGGACTTACACGATATTGAGCGGAAATACGTCGAGACATTGAAACATAAACTACCTGATACACTGAGAAAAGTAACACGAGAACACGAGTATTGATTTGAAGTGAAACCATAACTACACTAAGAAAAATGGTAGTGTTGATGAACATTCCTCCCAATTAGGACTATAGAATATTTTTTTCAACTACCAACATTAGAACACCTTTTATTATTCATCCCATGTGTCTAATGAGGAGTAGCTTATTTTCAACCTAACCATAAAATAATATACGGTGAACTAAGCGGCATCAACAGGAGTGACGACTTGACATTGACAGATAAACTAATTAATTCACGCATGTGCACACAAATTTGCGATCACGAAAACTACTTTCTTTCGCCTCTTGTTAAATGGTGTACTCTGTGACCGTTCTTCAATCAGTACAATTGCCGTTCAGGTATATAACTTTTTTTGGAAGACTTCTCTTAGTCTTAATTGTTTTGTTTTCTTGTGCCCGTTAAGCTAAAAGTCATAAATAATTTATATTCTGTTTTTTATCGGATATATCTTGTATAGTTTCAAAATGAACGTCGCTAACATTCATTTCGTCCAAAAAGGCCGACAAGAAACTAACTTTTTCCTGTCAAAAGCACTTTTATTGAATAAAAGGCACTTCGCTAACGATTTATCATAGACTTTTTTGTCAACTCTTAATTGATTTCGATGTTAGGTCGATGTTGACAAATACAAATAAAAACGCTACTGGATATCCGCGTTCTTTTATACAAGTGCCTACTGCCTTTTCTACTATTGATTGATAAATCACTTTAGTGTAGCTGAATTTCACACACGTACAGACACACATGCACGCACAAACGCACAAATAATGCTTAAAATGCTCCATTCTTGGAAATGTGATGCACAAAAATCGGTTTCTTTCATAATATTTATTCTGGAAATTTGTGAGTTTATTGTATTGGATGAAATAGTGAAAACACAAAATCACCTGAAGCCAACATCAACATCTTATACCCCAACAAATGCTTTCATATATTGTTATTAAAAAGTGATAGACATCCAATACCTTGAACTTTTTATAGTTCCTTATTATTTTGTGAACTGAAGGTCAACCCTTCTGTAGCAATGCTTAATTTGAAATTTTGATGTAGGTTCAATTTGGAATGGAATTAACAGTAATTGTATGAGATCTTTTATATATTAAATTAGATTTTCTTGAATAAATTCCCGATTTTAATGAATTAGTTTCTCAAATGTATGAAACATTATCAACCGAACGACTGAATTCAAACAGTTATCAAAGACCCAGGAATTATATTCAAAATTTATGTCTACCTGTTCGGTTTCTGGGAAGTTCCTCTTTAAATTTTCGTCAAGATAACAAGAAGTTTCTCGAGTTGCGTGATTTGTTAAGGTGTAAAAGGCAATAATTAAACCTCGTTTGTCGAGTTTAGCAACTCCTTTAATAGAACAATCCCACTAGACACCAAAAGCTAATTAGGTTTTCGTCAAAAGAGGTTGATGTGAATATATGCTAATTTCTACAATGTTACCACTATGAATTTCTTAAAAATAATCATCTAACTAGTAGGGGGCGCGATGGAAATTTGTCAAAGAAAAATGTCTCCTGGGGTACAAAGCGGAAGCAAAATAGGAAAAGCAAAATTATAGATGGCAGTTTCAATTAGCGGTAATAGTTCGTTGATCTTGCAGAGGAATTGCTGTTATAAGAACCAATTTTGAGAAAAATGTCGCCAATATCTTCTTCTAGAATGAATAGCTTCCATTGGTTTTTGATTCATTTTGAAACACCCAAACTGACGGAGTTTAAATTGATATTTATTGAGTTTTCTGCAATTTAGAGCTTCTTGACACAAATTGACTCTTGATTCCATTGACAGATGTGGTATCCAATGAGAAACTTATTTTTCATAGATTATTTTTTTCACTTGTCAAAATCTGACATTTCGGTGGTCTTAACCAATAGCAATACATTATTCTAGCCAATCATTCGGTATTATACTGACTATTTTACTAAAGTAAATTGATAACTGTTCAAATTTGAAGGTTTTGAACTGGCAATTTTTTGTCTTGTCGCGGCAATTTTTTGACGTTTGATATATATTATCAAATCTATGTATATAAAATTCTATCACTTTGTAATAAAATTCAATATTAAATGTTGTTAGTGGTTTCTAAAGGAACTAAGTTGTTTATTTATTTAACTGTCTAAAAATTATTAAAACTGTTTGAAAAATTTAAATAAGTATTATTAACATGAATAATACAAGATTTGGAAATAATTCAATAAATGAAATAGAGAGTACCTACAAATAAGCAAAGTATACCGCGAAATACAATGAAGACAAAAAAGTCTGCGTGGAAACAGTTTAGAATGTTTCTGGACGCACGTAATTATACGTTAGAAAAGGATACTCCTGAACAAGTTATAGCAAAAATTCTTGAAGATTATGGTTTTAACATGAAAAAAAGAGATGGAACTGATTATACTGAAGCTAGTGTGAAAACACTTTGGAATACGACTGCTCAAATGGTTCAGGAAAAATATTTTCTAGAATTTAACATCAAAATTGATCCATTTAAAGATATTTTCTATAAATTTGCTAGATTGGCCAGGGATACAAAACGTAAAAAGCTTCAGGCTGAACAAAGAAGTTTACTGGCAAGAATATAATACAAGTACAATAAGCTTTAAAATTATAAAAAAATAACTAGGCACAAAAAATTCGAAGGTGTTCAAAGTGACGCCCATCTTGTTGGATACAAATTTAAACCCCTTTTAAAAAAAAGTTATTGTTCACTTCCTTTAACATTTCTGGTGTTAATGTTTGAAACGCTCTCCTTATCATATCCTTCATGTTCTCAGGAGTGGTTGGCTCTGTATTGTAGACAATACTTTTTATGTAACCCCAAAGAAAATAGTCTAATGGCGTCAAGCATGGGAACCTTGCCGGCCATAGATAAGGACCCCTTCGCCCAATCCATTTTTGTGGAAAAATATTGTTCAGGTAACGCCGGACAATAGACCTTTTTAACGGAAGACATCTTGTGGTTGCGGCGACCGTTGTCCACCTATAGATTTATATAGGAACTAATAGAAGCTAACTGTAATATTAAATGGAAACTGTAACTTAGGACTTGGACAGCTGTGCCTAAGCTTGCAGCAACGGTATATTTCTTCTCTTTTTTTAGGGACTCGTCCAGGGAATAAATACAATTTATACTTTTATTTTTCTGGAAGAAATATAACGTTGCCGTAATCTTAGGTACACCTGTTCAAGCTCCAAGTTACAGTTTCCATTTAATATTACAGTTAGCTTCTATTAGTTCCTATATAAATCTATAGGTGGAGAACGGTCGCTGCAACCACAAGATGTCTTCCGTTAAAAAGGTCTATTACACTGTAATCAACAGACGCACCATGCAGCTGCAGCCACAATTTTTGTCCTGTAGCTAGTGGAACGTCATCTGAAAGTTTGGGTAGTTTGTTACGTAAAAATTTACGAAATTTTCTTCCAGTTAGCTTTAAGTTTTTTTACTAATCTTATTGCAAAGTTAATGATTGTGTACCCTTAATAAAATTCTGATTTAAGAGACCTTTAATTTATCAATAATAAATCATACAACAAAGCACTTACTGTCAAAATAACAAATTTTAAATTTTTAAAACCTCTCCATCGGAGTATCATGTCATAGGTAACTAGATGTCAGCAAATAATTGAATATTAAAAAACAAATTTAAAATTTCTCGAGAACTATCAGAGTTAGATATAGGCAACCCTAATACCAACTGAAAGCTAATAAATTCCCACGTTCAAAAGACCCAACAGATACAGGGTGTTCCATTTAAATTAAGCCAGAAATTCATGTATTAAATGGTTAGTGTTATACTGTCAGATTAAAAACACCCTGTATATGATAGTATACCAGTAAATATTGGAAACAGAGTGTTAAAAGCTTCTAGTGAGAAGGTGTGAAGCAAATGTGGTTATTCGTTTTTATTTTGAAGTTATTGTATTTTTTTCGGAGGGTCTACAAATTATGTAAAATCGATTTATCCTGGAAACTGAACTAGATAGGTATAGGGAAATGGTGATGAACTTACATTATTTTCAATAGTACAATTAAAAAATGTTATAAAATACAGGGTGTTCCATTTAAAGGAACCTAACTTTGATACGGCACGCTTTTTTGGAGCACCCTGTATATTCTAAAATATTTTTAAATTATAGTCCCAAGTAATCTACTTAATTCTACGTCTTATTTTTTCCAATTATATTTGCCGTTAAGACGCCAGGGAATAGTTCGTTCATAGTGCCTCGCACCCTGTATATGATTATTTTTTTCACTTGTCAAAATCTGATATTTTGGTGGTTTTAACCAATAGCAATACATTATTCTAGCCAATCATTCGGTATTATTCTGATAATTCTGCTTCCTCATCGATATTACCTTGTTTACATTGAAACGTCAAAATTTTACTTTGAATTTGTCATTATTGACAACTAAAATTGCTTCAAAGTTTATTGAAAAATGAACACAAACCGATTGAGTGCCATCACCCAAGAGGGATATTATTCAGGTAATACAAAATGTTTAATTGTTGAAAAAAATAATCTTCCCAAATACCACTCGCTCTTCAAATCTTATCACATAATAATTTTTTATTTTCATCACTCAAACTTGTTTATTTGAGACAAAAACATTCAAACAAAACGAATTTAGATAAAATCCCTCGTCCTAACGTACTCGTGATTTTATCAATCGGTTTGTTTTCATATTTTTGCCAAATAAATAAGTTTTCGTGGAAAAGAAAAAATTATCGATAAAATTTGATGCTCTCGTCGTATTACCTTCGATAATTCTGCTTCCTCATCGATAATACCTTGTTTACATTGTAACGTCA
This sequence comes from Galerucella tenella, assembly GCA_910591685.1. Classification (NCBI taxonomy): domain Eukaryota; kingdom Metazoa; phylum Arthropoda; class Insecta; order Coleoptera; family Chrysomelidae; genus Galerucella; species Galerucella tenella. The sequence goes on along the minus strand of CAJUYH010003664.1, from coordinate 15,412 downwards.
AAATTTTACTTTGAATTTGTCATTATTGACAACTAAAAGTGCTTCGAAGTTTATTGAAGAATGAACACAAACCGATTCAGTGCCATCACCCAAGAGAATATTGAACATTTGATACAAAATTCCACTCCACAATTGATGAAAAAAATAATCTTCCCAAATACAACTAGCTCTCCAAATTGTATCACATAATTTTTCATTTTCATCACTCAAACTTGTTTATTTAAGGCAAAAACATTCAAACAAAACGAATTTAGATCAAATCCCTCGTCCTAACAGACTCGCGATTTTATCAATCGGTTTGTTTTTATATTTTTGCCAAATAAATAAGTTTTCGTGGAAAAGAAAAAATTATCGATAAAATTTGAAGCACTCGTGGTATTACATTTGATAATTCTTTATGTTGGGGACAACTGTCTTCGAAAATAATTATAGTTTACTATGTAGGTATACACAACACCCTTGTATATCATAACAAAATTATCCACAGATTTCAAGTGTTGAGTACTTAACAAGTTTTCTACTTTGTGAAAAATTTTTATTACATTATTTCTCATACAATTTTCCAAACAGCATCCAAGTACTTCGAGTAATTAAGAGCATCAAACTCACATCTGATTTATAGTTGAGGGGCATGATGTTTAACAGAAAGAAATACTGAAAAAAAAGAAGTAGAGAGAGAGAGAGAGAAACGTTCGTTGAGCTACACAATGCAACGTAGTTAACTGTTGTTTCGCCTCGAAATAGGTTTTAGTTTGGAAAAGTTTTTGTGAGATACGACTGAACCGTCGGATGAACAGTTTTGTTACGTAATATGAATAAGTGGAGTTGTAAAGTTGTATGGTGAATTAATGCAATATGCCTTTAATGTATGGAGCTAATTAGCTACCTTGGAAAAGCTGGATAATTGGATTTTTTTAATATATAAATATAATTCAAAGGCAAGAATCACGTTTAAATTTATTGTTTTCGAAAACGCGTGCGTAAAGTTTGGTTTGTTTGTAATTTTTCGACTGTATTGGAAGTTCAATATGTAGATAAGGTATGTGAATTATCTGAGATCCATACTGTTCCTTTCTTGAAGAAGGTATCAGAAACTAGTAGTTGCTTTGGACTTATTTCTCTAAGTTATTTTTTTAAATATTTCGTTTGTAATAGCATCATTGCTAAATAAACTATCTATCTATCATCTCAGTAATTCTAGAAGATCCGGAGGCTTCAGTATCTCTCTTCTATACAGAGTTTTGGATTATATATTGCTATGCAATCAGCAGGTACAGTGGCGTAACTATACCATCTGAGGCCCGTGGCAAATTCTTTGGGACCCTAGCAGTAAAAATCGTCACGTTGTACTCAGTTTACTACCACTACTACTAAATGTGCAGGCGGGCCTTGTCCTGGACAACTCAAGCCAAGGTTCCGACACTGGGGCCACTGGCGGGCCCATTGTGCCAATCCTGCTACCTAGTCATCCATGAAGCCGAGCCCTTCAATAAAAGCCGCAACCTTTTTCAGTGGATGCCTGCTTGTGTCTCCAGGAGCCATGACAGTGACTCCGAAGATTCGCCTGCGTAATACAGCCCAGTGTAGACACTCTAAGAGAACATGAACTGACGTTTCATCAGTCATGCCGCAACCCCTACATAGGGAACTTTCCTCTACTCCTAGATTGTAGAGGTGCTTCCTCATACAGCAGTGCCCTGTTAGGAGTCCTGCTATCTTCCTTAGCCTACTCCTTGGTAGTTCAGTGGCTGCCCTGGCGTGTCCATCAGTCCATCCCTTCAGTAGAAGTTTGGATTGTCTAGGACCCTGCAGAGCATTCCAATGAGCGAGGTGCTGATTCCTCAGCCACTTCTTCGTCTCCTTGCGTATTCTTTGTTTTGTTAGGCCCAGGGTCGGGCCCGGGCCGCAGAAAGGAGCTGCCGCCGCATCATTGCTAAATAAACTATCTATCTATCATTTCAGTAATTCTAGAAGATCCGGAGGCTTCAGTATCTCTCTTCTATACAGAGTTTTGGATTATATATATTGCTATGCAATCAGCAGGTACAGTGGCGTAACTATACCATCTGAGGCCCGTGGCAAATTCTTTGAGACCCTAGCAGTAAAAATCGTCACGTTGTACTCAGTTTAATTTTAATAAACTCATGTCCCACTAATGACCATAGGCCTCTTCTCTCAAATTCCACTTTTAAATTGGAGGGCTGCAAGCTGCAAGTTAGCTTATAATAATGTCCAATACTCGATGAAATATGTTCACTTTGAACAAATTTTCCGGGGATCTTGAAGACGTTCATCTTCGCAACGCTCATCAAAATGGCGTTTTACTTTCCTCTGACGAGTTTTAGAAAATTCAGGGGTGATGGACCATTTTTTTGCTACACTATTTGCTTCCATTTCTCAATCAATACCTTTCCAATTCTTCTAGACAAATTTTCAAACGTTTTAAGACATTTGAAAAATCGGTGGCTTTAGACTGAAGTGCTTTAGAGGCTGCATCGATAGTAAGTAGGATCTTGAAATGGAAAACCAATAACATAATAAAATTGTAGTTTTCGATTTTCTTTTTGATTAGAACAGCTTCATTTCTTCCATCTGATTTGCAATTCAACAGAATTGTTCTGGTTAGCGCTTTTTGGACTTCAACAAAACGAACTTTTAAAGCGAAAACGTCATCCTAACGTCCTGCCCCTCTAGTAGGGTTTAATGTTATTGAAGTTGAAGACTCACTTTCTTTATTAGATAGAAAACTTGATAAAATATTCCATATTTTGATACTATGCCCAAAAAAATTATAAATAAGTAGAGCTGTTTTACAAAAATTTTGCATATCAATAACTTCTCTCACTACATCATTGTCATTAAATACTAGATTCAAATTATGAGCAGCACAATGAACATATACGGCATTATTTGGCGTGTATATCTTATAAAATGAAACACATATTTTCACTTAGGTTGGTTAAAATGCTTAACGATTAACTTGAAATTGTATCATGGTCTTCAGTTGTCTTACTCTGGATTTTGCAGAACTTATGAAATTTTTCAAATAAAATAAAATACTCAGTGACAATGTAAAAAAATATTTTTGAGCTCGCGGTCTCTTGATTCCGGCCCGGGCCGGAACCTCTTGGGTCGGGGGTCCGTGGCATTTTGCCAGCCTGCCACCCTTTTGTTACGCCACTGAGCAGGTATATCAATAAAAGTTACTTGGTCCAATCCCTCTCTTTGGTAGTTCATCTGCTATTTGACGTTCCTCTATTCCAGTGTGGCTTGAAACCTGAAAAACTGATTACAAAAGCAAGAACTTATAGGCTCCCATACACGAAGCGATATTTTGCGCGACATGGTATGTGACAGACAGTGTCTGTTTAATTTGGCATATTGGGAACGCACGTTAGTGCTGAACGACGGATCTGGTCGGTGAAATACGTCATCGGTGAAGGATCAAGTCGTTACAAGTCAAATTTTGTACTTGCAACTAACGAAAGGATCCAGTCGTTGAGCTCGTCTGTTGGTTTGAATTTTGGGGTGCAATGGAGTGGGCAAAAGAAATAGTAGCAGAGTTTATAGAATTATATAGGGAGAGGCCATGTTTGTGGAAAATTAAAGATCCTGATTACATAAATAAGAATTTAATAAGAGAAGCATACGAAGATTTGATACAATTTTTAAAAAGCAAACAATATAATGATGTAACTGTGAAAGATGTGAAAACAAAGATCCAAAATATGAGAAATGCTTTTCGGAGAGAACGTAAAAAAATTCTTTTCTTCCTTCTATTATCCTTTTGACAGATTTTTAAAATACCTAAACCCATGAGAGCAATGTCTATTTTGTACAAAAAAGATTACACCGACTGACGAGGTATTTTAGACCAGCTTAAAATACGGAGTCGCACGACCCAGTATGTCGAATTTTCAAATATCTACCAACTAATTTGAAGACAGCGTATGTGCAGGATCCGATCCTTTGACAATTCGTGGACTAAGTATGGTCGTGTGTAGACACGACAAATCAGATCGCTCACAGACCAAGTCGGCGGTCTTGGTATATCAGATCTGGTCGGTCGACACCGTCGGCCGACCAGATCGTTTCGTCTATGGGCAGCTAATGATTTAATGGCTGCTTGACTATCCGACATTATGATCATCACTCGCCTTTGAACTGAGCACACTTCCCTTCAGCAAGAAGGCACTTTGAGTATTTCCTAAGTTCTCCGAATGAACAATAGTATATTATACACCAAGGTGGCGGAGACTATTATTATTGACCGAACACCAAAATTATTTTGCGCAGTGCTTTGCCCCGAGCGGATTAAGGTGCGAGGCATTTGAATGTCCTCACGCGAAATTTAAGACAAAATTAGGAATAATTCACAAACGCACCACGAGAAGCGTTTATTCCGTCGTCTGTCTGACAAGTACATTGTCAGTTTTCGATATATTATGAACGTACCCGTTATGTCATCAGCCATTTTTTGGTTGAGCGCAAATTTTGGAGTAATGGCATTTTTATTCCAATAATTTAATCTTGATAGGTAATTTCAAGCAGCAAATATGTCAAAGACGATCTCCTGTATATACAAAATTATGTTGCACAAGTTTTTGTTGAACTACTATTCGAATTTGTCCATTATTGACCTACTAGGTTGATTATAGGAAATTACCAACCACCACCATTCTGACAAGAAGAAGCAATAATTGTCAACTTCACAGCTAGTATTGATAAAAACTGTTTCGAGTATTCGTAAAATCTAATTATGCTGCAAATTAATATCCGCAACCTAATACCCTGCCGTTTTCAGTTGAATGATTTTCAAATTTAATTTTCTCACTGATCCCGAAATCACACTCGAACGCCCCTCGGAATCTCGTGTATAATGCTCGCCATCGCCGTTTGTCATATTATTTATTGTGAAACTTTCCTATATATACATGTACGGAGCTAATTTCTATTTATTTCAGTTAACAGCCGTATTAATTTTCCGTCTCAATGGAGCTTAGAAAGTTTGTTTCGCTGCTTGATATGCTATAGCAGGAAACCTAAATCGATGTGTGTGGAGTTAGATCCAAAGCAGTACGTTAAAGACATTCACGAGGAATTCATTTTTTATGATTTAAGATGTATTTTTCAATATCGAGGGATATTGAAAACATTATGGGCTTCCTTAAAGCGATTATCATCCAGTTTTTTCCCGGTTATTATTCAGAACTTAACAAAATCAGTAAGTTAACGAGTACGGTTTTATTTAAAATCGATTCAACCCTTGCATATGTTCAATTAGGTCGTTAAAGTAGCTAGCTGTGATCAATTTTTCTTTAAAGTTGGGGTGAAAGATGGCTGTGGGTCGGTCCCAAGCATGCTCGATGAGATTTAGGTCATTCGTAACCTTTGGACCTGTTGAGATCAAAAGAATGCATAAGTCAAAGTAAAACTGCGCTAAGAGTTTTGACAGGGATCCTAACGGGACATTGTCGCCTGAATGGGCACCTGAAAAAGCTCAAAATAGTGGAGGAAGAAGAACGCAGATTTTGTGGAATGGAAGAAGAAACCTCCATCCACATACTTTTCAACTGCACAGCACTTCAGAATCCTAGAGCACAGCACCTGGGAGATTACTGGATAGAAGAGGAACATTTGCCTGCAGACATCCTAAAATTCCTCCGGGAAATAGGACTAAAGGAACTACTAGTTTCTGAGACTCTCCTCAGAAACTGAGTAGAAGTAAGGGGGCACAATAGATCTTTTAGGTCTCAGTGAATGTCACCCAAAAATCACACACAACCTTTGGACTTCCATTTCTAGGTTTGGTTAGCGTTAACCAAATATTGCACAACGAAAAATAGACATCAAACTAAGTATAAGAGGTAACTGTTTATTGTACAACTCGCCCTTAGGAATTTTAAAAGCTTATCTTAATTGATGAAGCTCTAGCTCATAGCTGGCTGCGGAAGGGGCAGCAGCTCCTTTCTGCGGCCCGGGCCCAACCCTCGGCCTAACAAAACAAACAATACGCAAGGAGACGAGGAAGTAGCTGAGGAACCAGCACCTCGCTCATTGGAAAGCCCTGCAGGGTCCTAGACAATTCAAACTTCTACTGAAGGGATGGACTGATGGACACGCTGGGGCAGCTATTGAGCTACCAAGAAATAGGTTCAGGAAGATAGCAGAACTCCTAACAGGGCAATTCTGTGTGAAGAAGCACCTCTACAAAAGATTAGTCCATGTTCTCTTAGAGTATCCACACTGGGCTGTATTACGCAGGCGAATCTTTGGAGTCCCTGTAATGGCCCCTAGAGGCACAAGCAGGTATCCACTGAGAAAGATTGTGGACTTTATTGAAGGGATCGGCTTCATGGATGTTTAGGTAGCATGAATGGCACAATGTGCCCGCCAGTGGCCTCAGTGCCGGAACCTTGGCTTGAGTTTGTCTAGGTCAAGGCTCGCCTGCACATTTAGTAGTAGTAGTCCACTTCTAGGTCTTCCTTTCGCGTTTCCAATTTCTGGATATCCTGCCTGGCAATGCCTTACTAAACGTCCGCAACTTCTATCTGAAGACCCCGTCTCAATCATACCAATAGCACTGTTAGCTTCAACTTCACCAAAACAAAAATTTCAAATTACAAATGACAGTTCACTGAATAAAGCGAAAGCAATAATTCATGAGTGAATTGGAGATTGATATAAATAAATAATTAAGCTACCTCATTTTTTTCTATTGCTCTTCGGGATGTAAGGGAAAGGAATCCGGGAGGCTTAACAAAAATTTCGAAATTCACCTCATATTTTTATTTGAAAATTTTCAATTCACAATGTGAGTGAAATTATTTTCTATCTTTTAAAAGAAAATGGAGATAGTTTTAAAATTGTTATTTTTAAAAGCCACGTTTTGTATCAAAAGAAGCTGCAATAAATTTAAAAGAATTTTGTAGCCAGTCCCTTTAGCCAAATTGAAAAAAGATTAAATCGAGCAATTTTCAAAATAATTATGTTCCACTGAAATATTGCATTGGATTTCAATTTGATGGTTTCTCATTCATATAAAATGATTTGTAAATTATAAAAAAAAAACAATTGAACAGTTTGTATCACGTGCGCTTTCAACAAAAATGAAAAAAGGTGTCACATGCCTTCTGAAATACAAAAATAAATAATAAAACCAATATTCATGTTGAATGTCTAGGTTTTGCCGATGACCTTGCAATCTAAGCAGTTAACCTCTTCCAGAAACTAACATCTAGACTAGGTATTTATTAGTGAAAATACGTCTCCATTTGAATATTATATTTAACAAAAACTCTCGCTTATGTTGGCACGTCTAATTTTATCGTGAACAATATATTTCGTACGCTACTGACTATATATATGCTTATTTCTGATATTAAGTGTTTGGGAAGTTTAGCTGACTGGAGAATCTCTCGATTTAGATGCATCCAACGATTTTCGGGATAAATTCTCCAAGTTAGTGAAATAACTTAAGCCACACGCTATGAGAGATTTATAAGTAGGTATATTGAAATTTTAATAATATGATCTTTTATAATGTTTACTTTTTTTCCAAATACATTCGTCAAATTCGATGCATATAAGAAGGAATAAAAATGTCGAATGTATTCTAAAACTTGAGGTTATATAAAGCATGTCCCAGGAAGATTGATACAAATGAAGAAGTGTAATAAGTAACTCCACTTTAATAATAGTATATTACACACCGAGGTGGGGGGAGTTTCATTACTGTCCAGAGGTTAGCTAGTTAACCAAGACAGGAATGAAAATTCCTACCGAGGTTTGTTTACTATTTTATTTACAACCATCATGTCCCGATCAAAATTAATAATTCTTTGTTTTGTTCTGAACACACCCAAAATATTACATTTGACAACTATTGACACTAATATAAATAAATGTCAGATGAAGTCTGATGAATATCAAGTTCGCCAATAACAAATTAAGAAAAATGTCCTCCGATAAAGAATTGATGGATTGTACCCCTCCAGAAATAGCTATTATAATATTTATCAATGTGTTATATTTTTAAATATGAAAAATATTTTTCCTACGATCGCATAGGAAAGTGACACATATCGCACTGTCTAGTTCTATGCAAAGTGGCCTTTATTCATACGCGTACGGAAAAAAAACTTATCCGTACGTGTACGGATAAAAAAGCTGTCCAATGAATTTTTATTAAGATTGACCTCTGGCAGGCTGTCAAATATATAATTTTTAATTAGATTTACCTATGTAATATCTAAATTTGAAGCGATCTATTTGAAAAGTGAAATTTTTTGTCATTTTCTTGATTAAAAAAAATTTAGGGCGCGGTCGAGGATCGAACTCGCGGACTTATCGTCAGAAGTCCGATGTTGTACCAACTAATCCAAATCACCTGTTATAATAGTAGGAAAATGTAATCATCTTGAAAGGTATTCATGATAAGTATGTATGAAGTATGATGAACAATGATAATTTCAATTTCTATAATTATCCGACCAATTAATAATTGTAATAACCTACCTATATTATAACAGGGTGTTTCTTAAGTAATCTAAAATATTATATGGGGCGCTTCGTTACTCAATTTTAAGACGAAAAGTTCATATAAACATGTGTGATAGGTGTTGTCGTTTATGAGATACAGGGTGTTGAATTTATTGTAATAAGTCAGTTCTGATTGTACGTGAAATTAATTTTTCCCGGTGACGCTACTGGTTTTTAGAAGTAATACGCAAAAACATGCTTATTCTAAGTGGCCTTTGTAGCAACGTTGACAAGTGTCAAATTTGAAAACCAACGCAAAAATCGTACATTTTTATTTGATTGACTCTGTGTTCAGTTAATAACTATGCCAGTGTTTACTAATGTTGAAATGGCTAATATGCATTTTTTGTACGGATTAGCGAATGGTAATGCGTTAGAAGCTAGACGTACGTATGCCCAACGTTATCCAAATAATCGTTTACCATGTTCAGATACGTTTACTAAGTTACATATTCGTTTACAAGAAACTGGAACTTTTGCTAAATCGAAGAATATTATTGGACGACCCAGAACTGTGAGAAATCCCCAATTGGAAAACCAGATTCTTCAAATTATTGACCAACATCCAGAAACGAGTACAAGAAAAGTTGCAGATGAAGTAAATGTTAGTAACAAAACTGTTTGGAATATTCTAAAAGATAATTTATTGTATCCATATCACGTTCAACGTGTTCAACATTTGTTACCTACTGACTATCCATTACGCATACAGTATTGTCAATAGATTTTACGTGAAATCGCGAACAATCCGAATTTTGTTGCCAATATTCTATTTACGGATGAAGCCAACTTTTCTAGACATGGGATTATGAATTTTCATAATGACCACATATTATGGGCAGATGTAAATCCACATACCATAAGTGTAAAACGATTTCAACAAACATTTTCAGTCAATGTTTGTCTTGGCATCATCGATGATTATTTAATTGGACCATTTTTCCTTCCTGTACGGTTAACCGGTGAGACATACCAACATTTTCTAGAAAATGAACTTCCACTTCTTTTGGAAGATGTACCTATTATTATTAGAAGGCGCATGTGGTTCATGCATGACGGAGCTCCTCCACATTTTCCAGTGATTGTACGCGAGTTTTTAAATAATGTTTTTTCAAACCATTGGATCGGACGAGGATCTCCACACCCGTGGCCCCCTAGATCACCTGGACACAATCCTCTGGATTTTTGTGTGTGGGGATATGTGAAATCGCTTGTTTACACAACACTGATATTAAACGTACAAGATCTTCAAAATCGTATCATAGACGGCTGTAATGTTATTCGTAACAATCCTGGTATCTTCGAACGTATTCAACAATCCATTAGACATCGAGCGGATGCTTGCATTTTAGCTGGAGGTGGACATTTTGAACATTTGCTCTGAAATGTATTATTTTTTCTTTATGTTTAACACATGTTATATAATAATATATATAATAATAGTATATTACGTAACAAGAGTTGTAAGTAACCCATTACGCACAAAATGAAAAAGTTTATGAATTTCATGAGTGCGTAATGGGATTACAACTCGTGTAACGTACTATACTTTTTCTACGCCCATCTATTCTCTTCTGAGTGCTCATAATTTCATCTTTTTTACTATTCGTAGTAGTTGGGAAAATGTTCGGATACCATATTTTGTTAAAAAATTGACAGCATAAATGAGATAACGCTTATTTCCATATCAAGAAAACGCGTATTATTTTTTTTAGAAATTGTATAATGTGTTACCGACATTTAGGGGCTCACTCTTTTAATCTGAACCAAGAAGTTTTCTTCACAAAACGCACGTGTATGTTATGAGATATCATCACGTGCATGTTATTGTGAAATGTCATTTACGAGGAATGTTGACAGTGCGATTTTTGACGTTTACAGACATGGGCGTAGAAAAAATAATTTTTCACAAGTAAGGGCCCAGACAGTAAATTCAACTGTATATTATATTTTCTTTGAAAAGGTAACTAAAGGTTCATCTTTATTCAGTACCAATGTTTCATGGGCGAATACGCATTTTGTAGAACAGGTGAATATATATTTTTATTTTTTTTCGTGCACAGCGTGAAATAATGCAAAAATATGCTCTATTATTTGTTCCCTTAACGACGCATAAACAAAATTTTCGAATTACGTAAATGTAAGCATCATCAAGGGAAAAGCTGTCATCGAGAAAATTCAAAAATATGCATTTATTAAAAATGGCGACGGCCGAAGCAGGTATATATACGTCCCTGAAAAAGTTGTTGGGACTAGGGAATAATACATCATATTATTAGATTTAGAAGAGCCCGTTTCCGCCAAGGAAAAACTGTAAAATATGATTATAAATGGTCCTTTGAATTTGTTTTGCAAGTTTTAGAAAAGGGGATTTGTAAAGTTTTGTTCTTGGTAACAGATGTGGTCCGAATTGGATTTTAATGGGCTTAACTTTCCACAGGCATATTCCACCGCTACAGCCTAATTATATTTCACAAAAGGTAATATGTATTGTAGCTTTTTTATAAAACAATTATAATAAAAATTATCCCTTTCTTAAAAGTTGTTCCAAATTAATTTTCCTATCAATTAAGCATCAGCAGATGAGAGAAAAAAGTCGACAAGGGAAACGAACCCGTGCTTAAGCTTCTGCAATTGATTTTGGATAGTACGGGTGTCCACCGTAAAGTTTGAGGACATTTACTACATAGAAATAGCCAGGCACGAGCTCGCATCTAGTGCAGAACTTATAAATAGGCTTCGAACAGAAATTAACATCGAGACCTATGAAGACGATCTCGAAAAACAAGGTGGAGTGGTTGAGGTGTCTTTTCTCGAAAGTCCACTTGGGAAACTTGACTAAAACTTCGCTAAAAGCAGAACACAGTATCTAGATATTTTTTGATTCAAAATATATCTGTATCTGTAAGAATTTAAAGGGTGTGTGACCATACAGCACCTTCTGAGGTTCAGACTTCCTACTAGCTCGTCATCCAGCCTACTTGTTTGAAGTAGGCGATAACGTCTCCGGAAGTAAGCTCCCTCGTGCTGACTTGTGTTAGCCTGTACTCGCCGAATACAGAAAACCCAAATTGGGAGAGTATCGGACATTCCCAAGAATGTGTTCGACAGTCTTATCTATTCACATCCTCTACAAGGTGAAGTGTCAAACAGACCCACTCTGTAGAGGTGTTTTCGTAGGTGGCAGTGACCGGTCAGAATACCCGTGGCTGTCCGAAGGTTCTGTCTGTTCATAGTCATGTATTTTTTGGCTACTTTCCTGTCCGGATGCTGCAGCAGTTCCTTGGCAAGCCTGCAACCTTCTGCATCGTCCCATATAACCTTAAACTTTTCCTATATTAGGTCAACTATAGCTGACGTCGACAGACCAATGAAAGTGCCAGGTCCCAAGAGTTTTGGGAGGCTACTTTCCTGGCAAGTGAGTCGGCGATGTGTTAACCTTTCGATTTACTGTGGCCCTTGATCCAGCCTAAAGTGACTTCGTTGATGCTACAGGCTTCGGGACAGGTGACACTCCGGTACTAGGCCTGATGTGATACGTGGTCTGTTCGGGGCTAGTTGTGCTGATTCAAAACATAAAAGTGAAGATCGATTTTCTATTTCAATAAAGTTATAAATTGACTTCCCCTTATTGTCAACATATTTCCCTCTTGTATAGTTTTAATCAGAACGGGAGAATCATCTATCTAATAAATAAGTTTAATCCATTACAGTCAACAATTCAAACATTTATCCCAATTCCCAGTTATTTGAAATTCCCTTTCTGTTACCGACTGTATAGCGTGTCTCGTTTATTGGTTCCCAGCACTTGCAGTCCTCTTATTGTGGATTCGCGCTCCGGATGTTTATAAACATGGCCGTAGCTGATCCTTCTTAAAGGGCATTTTTACCTTCGTCTGTTTGGCATTCAGCTCTCGGCGACTTGTCAAAAGTATAAAGGATTTTCACTTTATTTATCTCTCTCATCCGCATACTGCCTTGTTTGCCCTATTCTCTTTGCTCATCTAGCATATCTGATAATTCTACACCGTTAAAAACCGAACAAAACCTCCAGCTCCATTATTTTTCATAATGCAGAAATTCAGGTATCACTCAGATTGGATTAAATTGATGCTTATGTACTTCTACATCTTTTGCAGATCTCTTATGTGTGTTCCTAAAGTTCCTAATCAACAGACCCCATTGGGTCATAATTGGGGTGGTTGTCAGACTGAGTTTTCTCAATCTTGTGAAAGGTTGTCTGCCAGTCTAATGTTGTCCATTACCTACTCTATCTCTATTGCTATGGTTCTTTGATCAACCTACCTTTTTACTGCCTCGTAATTTGAGTTGTCTGACACCAAGATTAAAGAAAATCAGTTACCAATCCCAAAATGTTACTTTTATATGAAAAAACACAATTTTTATTGTCTATGATAACGTTAACTACATTTTCAGATACACCTTATGGCGAAAAAAGATTATTTTTCTTGATTTGGAGACTTAAGCGCTTAGAATTCATTAAATAAACTGAATCTATATCTTCTTTTTTTTAACAGTGTAGCCACTTTCCTTTGTGTATAGTCGAATGCTTAATATTTCCAACCACCATCATTTGAAGAGGATTCTAAAGATACACGTACAGTGTTATATATCATTTTTTGATCCCGTATATGTAGGTTGGAGTGACTTACAAAAAAAAAATAAAAAATAAAAAAAAATCGCACAGAAAGGCGGCGTTGAATAATTTCTGTATAGATAAAATGTGGGTAGTTTAGTAAAGGCTGAAAAATGTGGATTATAAAGGTGGAGCAAATGTAACGGTTGTGTATTTTTTTCCAGACAAGGTTTAAAATTATTGCACAGAACTGAAATTTTCATTTTTAGAGTTTTCTGTTTTTACGCTTCATAACGACTGAATAGACAAAAGAGGAACGTTCCTAACGATTAATTTATCAAATGAAAAAATCAAAGGAAATATTGATGCAAAGGAAGCCCCAAGTTTAAATTGAATCTCGTGAAAAATATCCGAGTAGCTGCCTGACAAAGCAATAATACAATCCAGATTGAAATTTGTGCCTACAATATTGAAAGTAGGGAAAGTGGTGGGGATTCCTGAGCCTGGTAAACTAAAAAATAAGGTATAGTCAAATGCAGTCTTATCATGCGGGTTATACGATTCAACAAAGACATACTTGTATGTAGATGACATATTAACGTGTTTTGTAGGTAGTGAACGACAATTAAATATGTTTTTCAATTATATTAATAATTTACACCCAAAAATTAAATTCACACTAGAAGTTGAAGAAAATAACTCAATTAATTTTCTTGATTTAAAAATTCAAAAAGTCAATAGTGTACTGGACTTTTCAATTTACAGAAAACCAACACATACTGATGTGACTATACCATATAATTCCAACCACCCCATGTCACATAAACTAGCAGCATACAATTCGATGATTCATAGAGCATTTTCGGTTCCTATGAACAAATTTAATTTTGATAGAGAAATTAATACAATTAAACAAATAGCCACATCCAATGGTTATCCTTTACATTTAATAAATAAATTACTTAATAAAAAAGAGAAAAAGATGGCGTTACAACTAATATTTCCTAAACAAACTAAAGAAGTAACAAATTACTTATGCTGGTAATATTTCCAATAATATTTCAAAGATAATATCTTCAGCAACAAATACAACAATTTCTTTTAAAACAGAAAACAATGTAGGTAGAAATTTGCTAAATGTAAAAACAAAAATAACCCCATTAAGAAAATCTGGGATATACAAACTTAAATGTCCGGATTGTAATGCTGTCTATCTTGGTCAAACCAGTCGTAATTTTGAAATTAGGTACAATGAACACTTACGAGCATACAGATTAAAACAACCAGATAAATCACATTATGCAAAACACCTACTTGACACTAAACATTCAGTAACACCTAACACAGAACCAGAAATACTACATGTTTGTGATAAGAAGCAAGAACTGGACTTCCTTGAAGAATTATAAATTAGAAGACACTTAACAGACCCACAATATGAAGTCCTCAATGAACAGCTGAATCTAGGAAGTTCTCCATTATTAAACTGTCTTCTTAAGTAATAATTGTAAGGATCAGCAGATATAGTTTTCCTGGTTTCCTATATCATTGCACAGTTATACTGATCTTAAATGGGACAAAGATATCCAGAATATCCCCATAGGGCTAATAATATCAAAGCTACTATTTGTAAAATCTCCTTCTTTTTTCTATTCATATATATTAAGTCAATCACTAGATAGGCACTATTTGGACTAGCCAAATATATATCAAGTATACATCATGTCAAAAGTAACTTCTGTCATTCTTACGATGATATATTTATCGAAACAATTGTCAATAATTTACTTGCAATTTACACATTTTTTCAAATATATTGTGAGTCATTTAGAAACAGTTAGTTTCATTTAAAACCATATAAAGACATACTTACCGATTTTTGCTTTCTTTTATTGCGTTTAATCATAACTTCCACATGAAATCCGTAAGATGAATAAGACAGACTTATGTAATTTTGACGGGAGAAAAAAAGGATATGTATTTAGTTTTCAGCGATTCTAAAAAGTCTTTCATCAGCGAAGTTTTTATTTAAATGTCAGTTATGTCACTTTCACAATCCAAAGTGACAATATGAATAATAAGAAGCAACATTTTCTGGTATTTTGCATTCTCAAGCAAAAAAAATGGTACTTGATCTAATAGATTATTTCAAGAATGAATGAAATAGTGCATGGAAATCCATCATTATTTTCTTCGGGTATATTTGTAATCTCACATTTTGGTAACCTCTCTGTGTCTTCTGATTTGATACATATGGTTAGTGACCTTTGAACC